>PVKN010016930.1:0-17582 GCA_004027915.1 Capromys pilorides | reverse complement strand
GGCTGGGTTCAATCCCCAGCATGCCATGCTGACCCTGCCCACAGGGCACGCTGAGATGGTGTTGGGTGATTGAGACTGGGTGTGGTAGCACACGCCTGTGATCCCAGCACTTAGGCTGAAAACAGGAGAATCACTATGAGTCCAATCTATATGCTGAGACCTTGTAGACCCTATAGATCCTGTACCAAATACATTAAAAAGACAAGGGCAGGATGTGGTGCCTGGCTTGGGAGGTTTCCAAAGCTAAAAGGAACAAGAACCTGGATTTAATATCCCACCCCAAACCCTGCTCACTGTGAGGTTCTAGGACACGCAGGAGCCTGGGCAATCCTGGATGGATGCCTCTGTCACCGCGGGTGGGAAAACTCCAGGAGCAGCCCGGAAGCTGACTGGGTGTCCACACTCCCTCTTGCACTTGTGCGTTTTCCAAAGCCCCTGATCCACAGGGGTGAGGTACAAGGGGAGCAGACCAAGACCAGGTAACCTGAGAAGACCTGCCCCATCTACCCACAGAGCAATGAGCAAGAGAAACACGTTCTATTCCTGGAAAGCCCATATTTTAGGCGGCATCTTCTAGTGTGTTACAATAGCAACAGTGGACAGAAACAGCCACACAGCAAGTCCAGGTCTGCTAAGCTTAGATTGCAGTTTGTGCCCCCAGAGGTTCAGGTGTTTGAAGCTTGATACCCTAAGTGGCAGTGGCGAACAGCAGTGGGGCCTTCAAGAGGCACCCAGTAGGAGGTGCTTAGGTTTGGGGAACATTCGCCTAGGGAGAAACTGAGGTAGGTCTCATGACAACCTGAATTCGTTCTTCAAAGAGAGTTGTATTGTTGTTGTTGTTGTTGTTGTTGTTGTTGTTGTTATTTTCTAAAATTAAAAAAAAAAAAAAGCAAGGCTGACCCTTGTACTGCATCTTGGTTTCCTTTTTTGCTTTCCATTTTTTCCTGCTATTGTGATGCCATATGCAATGAAGTCCTGACCAAAGTCAAGCTAATGCTGGTGACCTCCAGGACTGTGATCTAACGAATTTCTTCCTCATAAAGTGCCTAGGCTTGGATATTTTGTTACAGTAACAGAAATTGAACTAATACAGGAACTAAGCAGGACTCAATTCTAGGCATCCAGAGGAAAACAATAGGCTCTTTTCCTACTACCAGGGGAGTACACTCCTGGACTCTGTAACAGAGGCCCCACTCTCAGGAGGCAGTGTTTGGATACTCAAACTGTGTGTGCTCTCTGGAAGATGGGTCTAGTAACGTGCATGTGTGTTATAGTTTGTGTCATTTAGTTGTCCCCACCACCACCACCAAAACCTCATGCAGTCATGGGCCATAAAGCTTCTAGAGTTTGTGATTAACTCATGATCCACTGGGATTATGGGTGTGAGTACTGCACCCAGCCTGGGGAAGATAGCCTGAATGCAACATAAGGGAGACAGGCTTGCCGTCTGTAGCCTTTGTTGCTGCTACTCCTCCCATTTGCTCTTGCTGTTTCGCTGTACTCCACCACCATGAACTGCTGCCCTCTGCCATGTGTACCAAATACATTTTTTAAAAAGCTCTGTACCACTCTGCCTTGGATCCAGCTTTGTATGGACTGAAACCTCCACAAACTTTAAACTCAGTAAACCTTTCCTTCCCTAATTTTGAGTGTCAGTATTTGTCCCAGCAATGAGAGAAGAGTAACCGAGACCATGTGTCCCAAAAGTTGTCTGCCAGCCCCAGCTCCATCTTGGGTTAGGCACAGACACGATGGTGGAGGTGGTGGTGGGTAAGGAAGAGGCTGGGAAGCACAGTGAGCCCCACAGTGGGTGGGGCAGCACAACAGGTGAAGAGCAGGTGCCTGATGGGTACATTGCCTTCCTACACCAAAGAACCCTGGGGTGTGCAGAGTGCAACAGAACCAAGCCTGCCCCAGGCCCATGTCTGGGTGACTCGAAGCAAATTTCCTCCCTTCTCTGAGCCAGAAAATGGGAATTTTTGTTCAAAATCTCATGGAACATGGTTGTATCTTCTACCTGATAAATGATGAAAGCAAAGATGTGTGAACATTCTTCTGTTATGCCTTCAGGGACAAATAAGCTGCCTGAGTATGTGCATCTCGTTAAGAGCTGTCTGGGAAACACAGCCCCCTTTTAAGCCACCTTGTATTTGGAGCAATTTCCACTCCACTCACTACTGATACCTTTTAAAAAAAAAAAAATAAGAGCAGCCCTTGTTTATTGTTATGGGATGAATTTTATCCTCCCCCTCCCAAAAAAAAAAAAAATTGCGTATTACTTTCCTAACTCCTAGGGGAGATGAGGCTTTTTGAGAGGCAATTAAGTTTAGATTAGGTTGTGAGGATGGGATCCACATAACAAGGTTAGTGCCCTTATAAGAAGATAGCAGGGAATCAACCCTCTCCCCACAGTCCTCCACCATGTCAGGGCTTAGTACAAACATAGCCATCTGCAGTCCAGGAAGAGAGCTCACCATTGCTGGCACTCCAATCTCAGACTTCAGCCTCCACCCTGAGAAAATAACTTTGTGTTGTCTAATCTGCCCAGCCAATGGTATTTTATTACAGCAGCCTGAGCGACTGTGACATTTATACCTGTGAAAGATCTGTTAAGGGAGATGGATATGTTAAGATAAATTCATGGACTCCTGGGAAGATAGGGCTCTTTCTGAAAGTATTCATTTGTAGCCCCAAATACAGCTGCACATGAGGGAGTGCGTCCAGATGAAAGGTCGGAGGTCATCGCAGCCACGGCAGAGCTGTTTTGCTGCAGTCACGTGTAACTAGCTGCTCCTAACTGGCAACTGAGGCTGCTGCTTCAGGCACAATCCTCAGAGGTGCTGCTGAGCCTGTCAGCCCTACCTTGGTCCTATGGGCAGCCAGCTGTTTCCTGCGCATGGTGCTCTAATGTCAGACACCTTCTTAGGCCAACTCTACCTTGACTCCTTCAGTCCCTGACTCTGGTCCTGGCTCTGATCTTTGTTCCTAGCCTTGGTATTGGGTCTGCCGGTTCTACTCTCTTTAAGGGCTTGGTCTAATCTCTTGGCTCCTTCCACCCGTGGGATCAGGCAGGCAGCCCGGCAAGTAGAAGAGAGATAGAGTTCATCCCATCCTCCTACTTAAGTAAGCAACCTGTGTCTGAGCCCCTGTCAAGACCCTACATGATACTCCTATACCTATGGCTTCCCTCTTCATGGAATGAAGAATCCGTATGATGAGCCCACTGGAGTGTAATTCCCAATTTCAACAATGATTTGAGTGTAGTTCCCAGTTGAGTGTAGTTCCCAGAATTCCATGCTCAGACTTCCTAAGCCTAAATGGGCCCAAGCCTTGATCTGTTCCACTGAGCCTGGACTGCACCATGGCTAAACACCAGCCCTGAGGGTCCTGAGGAGGGCAGCTACTCGTGAGGCTGTGGGAGGATTTGGAGGGGTATCCTGGGGGTGTCCATGTGCCTGCGCTGCCTTTGCAGTGAAAGAGGTAAAACAGTCCACAGGCTGGCCCTTCTGCATCCCCATGCCCAGGACAAAATCCAGACCTCTGAGGATGTTAAAACAAAAATTTAACTGTTGTCAAGTTGCATTTGCCGATGTAGCAAATAGAATATACAGTGCTTGCCTGGGTGTCTGTAATGTCAGGGTGGCTGGAGGAACCAATATGTGTAGACCATGTGCTCCGCTACCCTCTGCCTGCTGGCAGGTAATTCACCTGCTCCCTCTCCCATTACAAAGAGTGGGGATGCTAAGGTGACCCATGTGGTCCGGCCTGGCCATGAGGCAAAGTCCCCACCTCATAGCTATGCTCCCTCTGCAGCGCCAGCCAGAGGTCACCTGTCCCTGGGGCCTTGTCCCCATGGTGTGAGGGGCTTGTTCTGCTGGGAAGGCAGCAGGAGCCTCTGGCTGGGCTCCTGGCCCTGTCCTCTACTTGCACTGTCTCGTCTGCTCCCCACAACCACCTGTGAGAGCTTCACTGTCATCTTTCCTCCTTCCAGGTGAGGGCATTCTGCCCTTGTCCCCCAGGGTGTTGTACACCTCCACCCTCAGAGAGGTACCACACTGCCAAGAGCAGGCTCTCACAAAGGGACATTGATGTCAACTGAAACAAATCCTGTCACTCCCATCTGCACTCCCTAAAGCCCTACTGCTAAGCACAGAGTATGGCACAAAGTGAACATCGCTCGAGGAATGTGGCTGGCAAAGGGATGATACGGCTTCAGGACCAGGGTTATGCGCTCCCCAGCACTGCTCAGCTGGCCCCTCCTGTTTCCTAGATTTTAGTTGCTGGCTTCCCCTTACTGCTCTCTCGGCCTTCCTCTCAGTCTCTTGAAGTACACCAGCTTCTGCCTGTCAGGACAGTTGCGCATGCACTTCTCTCTAAGCCATCTTTCCTGACCACCACAGCTCTTCCTCGCCTCCTCAGAGCAGGTCCAGTCTCTGTGTTATCACATCTCTAGTCAATGCTATTGCCTCACAGCCTCAGAGCCCCTTCAGTTTGGCTCTTGCCCCTGTTGTGACGAAGTAACGGCATGCACAATGATTCATCCAAGGCACCTCTCTTCTGCTCATTGAAAATTCCACAAAGGAGTCCAGGGAACAGATCTGGCTGTGGCCCTCAGGGGCCCTGGGAGAGGCACACAAAACAAGATGACCCATTTCTGCTCTGATAAGAGCCAACACTGACACGCCTGAGAGCATTCTCCAGCGGTCAGACGCCTGTGGGGTCAGTAGAATCCGAGAGGCACTGGCGGAATAATGGCTTTTAGCTCATCTCCGTTCCCTTGAGGTCTCACATCTTAAAATTCATAGAATCACAGCATCTCAGGGCTGCAGGGATTTTCTAGGCACTTACTGATAACCTGCCTGGCAGGAGTGGATTTATTATCGTGTGCGCATTTGCAACCATTTACACACACACTCACAAAACTTTATCTTTCTCCTCTCAGCTTCACCCTTTCCCCTGCCCTCTAAATGAGAATATTATCTCTGTAAGATGGTTTTCTGGCATGTGTGCACATGCACCTGCATGGGGCCAAACCAGGAGAGTCGGCAATGAGAAGAAAAACAAAGAAGAACTCAGAAAGAATAACTTGATCTTTCCCTAAAATGAAGACACGATGGGGAGTGGGAGAGGAGATGAGACTGTAAGAATGGTTCTGCAAATTCGCTGTATGGGGAGGCTTGGAGCTACGGCTTGTGAGAGGCACTGCAACTCCCTGAGGCTGTGGAGCAGGATCCTCAGTGGCGGTGGGGTATCAATGGACAAAAAACATAAAACAAGACTTTCCTTTAAATGTACCGCGGGTGACCGGGCTCTCTCAGCCACGTTGTGCCTGGTAAGGACGCATGAGCTTCTCATCCGCAGGGTGGACGGTACGTGTCGTGGCAGCGTGCAGGACCCGGATGTGAGAAGCAGTAAAAATATGGCTGAACATGCCCAAAGAGGAACAGAGAAAAGTCTTTACTTTTAGGAGTATATTTCATAGAGTTTTCAGGCCAAAAATAAGGAATCACAGACTGTCTTAAGTGAGATCATCAAATTCACATGTACTTGAGCTCCTCGTGAAGAGTCAGGCAACCAGTTTTTCAGGGGAGATCATCACCCAACCCTGCATATGCAGAAACTGACCCTGACAGGACAGCAAGCAGGCCCAGGTTTATGCAGCCAGGCAGTGTGTGATGGGTGCACACCCCGTATCACGCTCATTCTGCTGACTTCTGGCAGAGGAGAGGAAGATGATGTGCAGTTTTGGGAGCCTGAGTAGAGACTGGGGGTGCAGTGAATCTGACTTTAAACTCCTGGTGGTATTTCCACAGAGTGGTGCAGCATAGGTGGACGAGAGAGAGAGAAGGACAGTCAGCTTTCTGTTACTGGAACAAAACACATGAGATAATCAAATCTAAAAGAGGAAAGGTTTATTTTGGCTCACAGTTTTGGAGTTTCTGCTCCATGGTCCATGGCTGGTTGTGCCATTGCTTTGGGAGCCTACGGTTCATCCCTCCAAAACAGCATTTTAGAGATTGTCTCATCTGGCTCCTGCTTTGTCAGATCAAGAAATGAAGCCCCAGGAGGTCACTCAAGGACTCAGAACTGAGGTTAGAGCCCCAAGCCTGGCAGCCTCCTTTCTGCTAACTCTCTCCTGCAACCCCTTCCCAAGAGGTGTCCCCATGAATAGGTGGGTGCAGATGAGAGAAGGTGGTCCAGAGTGAAGCCAGAGGACCCAGCCTGGCCTCTGATGGGAGGCAGGTGGGCCATAGAAGCACAAGTTTCTCCATCTGTGAACCTGGCACGATGCTCCCTGTCTCTTGGAAGGTGGTGTTTGTTTGGGATCATCCCAGTCAAGGCACTGTGATTGCCTGGCTGTATATGGAAAGTTCAGGAATGGGACCAAGAGGACAGGGATGTGGTGCTGGGGGAGGGAGACTGATGGGTAAATCACAAGTCATTCAGAGATGTGTAGAGCTCATGTGCCTGCCCTGAGCTGACCTTGCTCTTTATCTCTCTCCCCTCCTCTAACAGAGGACAGAGTGAGGAATAGACAGCAGCTTCTCCCCTCCCACTTGGGAACTCCGTCTCCTCATCTGTAAAATGGGCATTGCACCCTCAGTCCCATGGGCTGCAGGGACTGAAGGAGATGGCTCCGGGGACAGGCTGCACCTTCTCAGCACCTGTAGCCCATTGCCTGGTCCATGGCAACTGAGCAGTGGAGTCTGCAACTCTCCCAGCCTGGCAGGGAGCTCACAGTGACCGAGGCCATCCCACATCTGGGGCTGGGACTGAAGGTGACTGCTTCATACACCAACCAAAGGAAGAGTACAGGGTAAACAGGGAGGACACCCCAGGGTGAGACCCACATTCTGCTCTCAGAAGCAGCTGCCCTGAGCCCCGCATGCAGACGCCTCTTCTCCCACTGGAGCTGCTGTCATTTCTGGACAGAGACAGCAGCAGCAGCAGCAGCAGCATTGCTTACAGCTCCTGCCCTCGCAGCGCTCTGCAGCACAGGCAGCCAACCCACCCTACCCCACTGCACAGCATCCCCAGAGAGAGGGGAGCCAAGGGCAGACCCACTGTGTGACTCTGAGTAGGCCCCTCTCCATTGTGGGCCTCAGTTTCTCTGTATGCACCTCACAGGTACTGAAGTACTCATCAGATGGGAAAGTTCATTTAGCTATTCAGCTACAAGAGGGTTTGAAGTATGCAAACATGGGCCCATGGGACTTCCCACAATCCCTTGGGGCCTCTGCACCTGCTGTTCCCTCCTCCCAGCAACATGATTCCCCGAGCTGGGCACCTCATCCACAGCCTCAGACCTCCCCTACAGCCCCACCAACCCAGGCTAGCACTCTGTGCTAACATCCTATATTGCTTCCTTCTGTTTACCTGTTGGATCCTGAAATCCCCAGTATCTTTAAATATAATTGAATCTGGAGACAAAACCTCTAATGAGGTAATTAAGTTAAGAGAATAACCAGGCTCCCCATAAAAGAGATTAGGATACACAGAGACACCAGGAAAGACCCCATGTGAGGATGGACACAACAGAGAGCTGGCCATCTGCTTCCCAAGGAAAGGGCCCTCGAAGACACCAACCCTGACTAGGGCTGGTGGTGCTGACCTTTTCCAGCATTCTGTGTGGCTAAGGCAGAAGGATCACAAGTTCAAGCCCAACCTAAGCAACTTAGTGTCTTAGTGAGACCCTGTATCAAACTTTTTTTACAGCTCAATGCAAAGGTATTGGCTTCAATTCCCAGTACACAAAGAAAAAGACAGAAAGAAAATTTTAAAAAGGAAGAAAGGCTGCAGGTGCCTTTATTTCTAGCTCACTATGAGAAAATAAATATCTGCTGTTTAAGTGCCATTGCCTGTGGTATTGTTGTAGGATCCCTAGAAATTGATATACTCCCCAACCCTTTATTTTTCTCTATGGCACTTATCAGGCCCTGACATGATTTATATATTTGTTATTTGTCTCCTCTCTGCTTCACGCACTACACTGTGAGCACTCCCACTACAGAACCTTGTCGTGTTCTGTTTTCCGTTCCATCCCCAGAGCAGCACCTGGCTTATGGTGAGCCCTCAATAAAGGAAGAAATTGAGCCAGACATCCCAGATTTCAAGTTCCAGCCCCTTTACTCCCCCACAGTGTGACCTGGACTGCTCTTTAGCCTCTCCGAACCCAAATGTCTCATGTGTAAAGTGATTCTAATAACAGCTGCAACTCAGACAGAGCTCACAGAGCTGTAGGAGATACATGGCAGGCAAATCACCTAGCGCAGTGCCTGGTGTGAAGCACACATTGCAGAAATTAGAGGCACAATTGTGCTGTTATTTTAACAATAGTAAGTCCATTGGCTCATTTGTCCCCTTTATGCATGCACACTGACACCTGTGCTGCTACCAGACGCTGCAAATACAGAACAATCCATCTGTCTTAGGACAGAGACTTCTACCTGCTCATACTCCAGTACAGGAAACACAAGGGATTGGTAATGAGAGGCTGTGTGTGGAGACAGAAAGGGGTGGAGCAGGAGCGCTTCAGAGAAGGGGATGCTGAGCTGGCTCTTGAGAAGTGGATACCAGCTCACAGCAATAGGAGGGAAGAGTAGGGGCAAAAGCAGGGCCAGGGTCTTGCCTGGTGTGGGCCTGGCTACTGTCAGGGCCTCTGCAGGCTGGTGCCTCTCCAAGGCCTAGCATCTAGTTGGCCAATGTCTGTGCCTCTACGTCTCCTATGTACCTGGCTAGTATCAGTGTGTCCATGAACTGTGACCCAAGGGTGCCAGGAGCCTCAAATAGTTTCCTGCTGGGGGAGTCAGCCAGCTGCATCTATCTAAGCCTCATTTTGAGGCAGAGTGGAATGTGGGCTGGAGGGGATGAGCTTGAAGGTCGAGAAGCTGTTTAGGGTGTAGCAAGGCCTGAAGAAGGCTCCATGAGAGGTCAGGCAAGATCCCAGGTCAGCTGCAGGAAGCAGCCAGACCAACAAGCTTAACCTGGAAAGGTCTGTGCTGAGGAATGAGAATTCCTCCAACTCCCAACCAGCACTGGATCCTCCCTGCTAGGCAGAGCTCGACTGGCAGCAGAGATTGGTACCTGTGGGGTCAGAGGGTTGAGAGAGTCACCAGGCTGTCATCATAACTCACCAAGATGCCACAAGAAACGTTCTGCCAACCAGAACAGGAGCGGGACGCCTGATAGGGCTAGACAAGTTTCCTCCCACCAGAAAGCCAAAAGGAAGCACATTTGTTTCCATGACACACTGATGTTTTCAGGAGACAGCATGATTGTTTTTTGCACTCAAGAGGCAAGAATAGAAAATTCCACCTGCCAAGGCAGCCTTCCTCCTCCAGGCACTGAAGGACAGAGGAAGCTTCTGTCCCCAGCTTCCTGGCGCCTGGAATCCTACCATGGGCGCTCCTTTCCTGTAGCTTGAGGCTTTGTCACTTGTTAAATCAAAAACAATTGCACTGAAGTCATGTCTTCGATCCAAATTTATTTTCATTAAGTTTATAAATATTTATTGAGTTCTCTCACTAAGCCAGGCAGTAATCTAGAGTTTGGGAATAGAGAAATTAACTAAGACTTACTCAGAGCCTAAACTCCAAAGAACCAGCAATCTGAGGGAGTGAAGCACAGGGATATGGGAACAATAAAGACACCAGACAATAATGGCATTGCCAATGATGGCAGTGAGAAACCACAGTGGAGATGGCTTGCTTCGTAGTCACAAAAGGCGAAGCTTAAGTTCTCACTAAGGGTGAGTAGGGAGGGAGTGGGATGGGAATCCCAGAAGGAAGGCAAAGCAAAGGGAAACAAAGGAAGGACGAGCCAGAACGGCAGGCTTGGACATAGGCAGTGTTATGGTGATGTGTGCAGAGGCGGGCTCCAGGGAGGTGCCTGGATTATGGGGGGCTATGCTCACCAGTGTGTTAATCAGGGGAGAGCTGTTGACTAAACCCTAACTGAGGAGGTGGGCTATGGCCAGGTGGCTGGGGCATGACTCGGTGGGCTTTCCTCTCTCCTCACTTCCCTGTTCCTGGTCACCACAACATGGGCAGCTTTTTTTCCACCTTGCCCCTCAGCCATGCTATTTTTGCCCTAAAGCAAGCCAACCACTGACCACAGTTTTGAACCACTTTTAAACTGTGTCTCAGGTATAGGGAAAGTGACTAAGACAGGCAGGATAAGGAAGATAGGACCACGCAGCAGGTCAGAGCTTTCACTGACCGAGATCACAGTCAGGGTCTCAGGCAACAGGGGCTCTGTTCTCACCTCCCCAGCTTTCATCTCATCTCTTTTTCCCCAGAAGAACTGACCTGTCCCCACTCTCATCACATAGACAGGGTGACCCACACGCAGCTCCAGGGGTGTGTTCTGATTGACTTAAGCAGCCAGTGTCTCCTTTTCTGCTGGTTATAGTGATTGGTTCAGAGAAGGCCTTGTGACTGTTAGACCAATAAAAGGGAAAGAGATTTTTGTGGGGGAACGTCTGGGGGGAAAGGATGCTTTCCTGTTTAGATTAAGTTCCCAGAGGGAGAAAAGTGTCTGCAGGATTGCCAAGAGCCTTGAAGTGAAGGGCGATCAGCCAGAAATGAAAATAGCATGAAGAAGAGGGTAGAGAGGAGAGACTGTCAGAGATAGAGACATAAGAGACCCTCACAGTGGTACGTGCCTTTGACCCCAGCTGAGGCTGAGGCTAAGAGGCTGAGACAGGAGCATCACTATAATCTAGGAGTTCTAAGTCAACAACATGAGCAACACAGTGAGACCCTATATCCAAAAGTGGGGGCGGGGGGAATGAGAGAAGAGACAGGAGAGGAGGAAGGCGGGGAAAAAATGGGAAGAGAGAAAGGGGCAGGACAGGACAGGACAGGAGAACCTGGAGCATAGAAGTTGACCCACCTCCACAATTCCGCATTAGTTGAGCTGCTAAATTCTCATATTTACCTAAGCCAGTTTGTTGTCACATTCAAGTGAAAGGTTCATAAATTGTTCAGAGTCATTTCTCAAGGACAGAGCTTGGCAAAGCTGGAGAAAAGGATGAGCCAGCAGGTGCTTAAACCTTAGGTGGGCTTCCTTTTGATCACATTCTGGTTACACTTCTTATCACAAGTCACATTCTTTGGCCCTTGTGACACTACCCTGACACCTGTCCTACTCCAGCAGCCTGAATGTCAGGAGCCCTGGGTTTTGTCCCATCCCTGGCTGTGGATGGCTGTGGGCCCTGACCTGAGTGATACCTACTCTTTCAGCTTTGATTCATCCACCAGCCTCCCCATGGGATAATGATCAACCCATCCATATGACCCCAGTGCTCAGGACAATCCTGGCACAGGGTGTTGACAGTGTTGGTTAGCGACCAGTGGGGATAGCAGCTGTACCTCCCTGCCCTCACCTCCCAGGATCAGCACTAGGTGTAATGTTGACTTCTCTATGTCCACCTTGAAGGACTCCCAGAAACACAGCCCAGCCCTAAATCAGACTCAGCAACCAGTGACTTTTGTCGGCTGATGAGTCACTGAGCCACTGCTAGGCTGTACATCTCTCCGGCTGCAGCTGACCTGGGCTGGCAAGATCTCACACTACCCTGGGTCGCTCCATTGGTGTGTGTCAGAAGAGGTAGAGAGACGAGAACAATGGGGGAGGATCCAACACTCCAAAGCAAGAATCAAACAGTGAAATACATCAGTGGGACTGACACAGTGTTCTTCCTTGAAAATAATAGTCACTGCTCCGCCCCGCTGGATGATATGGGCTGTATCATACCTCAAAGTGCTTGCATAGTGAGGATAAATGTCTGTTCCAACAGGCAGGAGCAGGGAGCAGGGTTGAATACAACCCCTTTATCCTATGGGGAAATGACACAATCCAGAGAACAGAGGAAGTGGACCAGGCACTCAAAGAAGCCAGGGTTGGGAACACATTCCTAGCGTGAGATGCATGAGAGAGCCTTCATAAAGAAGTCAGGAGCCTTAACAGGAAAACTCAAATTCCAAGTTAAGATCTTGAACTACTACTACTACTACTACTCCTCACACACATACACACACACACACACACACACAAAGAATTTTGGCCGTGTACTTACAGATTCATGAAATCCTAAGAAAACTATAGGTCGTAAGTCATACTTATGTATGTCATATAGGTTATAATTCATAAGAAAGTTATAGTCATAAGCATCCTCTCTTTGTGTCAGATTTATTCTGAGACATGTGAAATGCCCACTATTTAATATGTTATATAGAAACAATTGTAAACATAGCACAGGGGGCAGAATATCCATGGTTTTGAAATACCAGGTTGGAGAAGTCAAAGAAACTGAGCTAGTAGCTGTAGTCTGGAGCAAGCGCCATCTGTAAACAAACGCTTCGGTGTTCTGAGTGTCCCCATACCCTAATCCTGTTAGCAGGAAGCTCCCAATTTCTCCTCCTTAGGCTGATAAAACCCAAGCCTTAGGGTCTTGGGATGTGACTCAGTGGCAGAGCTCTTGCCTTACGTGCCCAAGGCCCTGGGTTTAATCCTCAACACCAAGGCTTAGCCCTCCTCCAATAGTGGTAGAGAGAGGAAGGGGTCTGTCCATGGTGCTGAAACTGGATTAATTCATTTCAACAAGTGAGTTCTGATCTTAAAACTCTGGCTCTCAGAAGCTCAAGGGAAGGAAAAAAAAAAAAAAAAAAAGCAGATAAACACTTGTGAAAGCTGGATGTAAGTATTCCTTGCAATTTGTCTTTCAATTCAAGCACATAACCTTCAGGACACTCTAGGGCTGGAGGGGAAGAACAAAATTAGGACAATTATTATAATTCAAGTCCCAAGAAAAGTATTTTCTTTAGTTTGGACACTTTTCATCATTTTCTTAGAACCATTCATAGTTCTTGAAGAAGGAAAATACTCCCAAAGACCTCCTTTCTGTGTGGGTGTGCGTGTGTGCGCGCGCACGCTCCTACACCTATATTCACTTATATGACTGGCTGTGCCTGTAATTGATTCTATGTGTGATGACATATATTTCAGATTAAAACAACTGGCATCTCATAATATATCTCCTCCAGAGGGGAAAAAACTACAACATTTAGCTGGTATTCTATCCCAACTCAACAATGTGTACATCCTGAGTTGTTTCATCTCCACTCATGACCCTGTGGTCACAGCTGCACAGGTAGCACCTGCTAAGAAAACTCTGATGCTAGTGTGGCATGTCAGGCTGGGCGGAGGCTGGGGGAAAGCCTTGAAGGATTTCATAGTGCCAGGGAAGATGGAGGCACAGAGCCCAGCATATCCAGCCTTCTGGACTGAACAGAAGTGGTCCTGGTTATATTTCCCACCTAGCCATCCGGACTAAAAGGGAAATTCTTTGCCCTAGGTATCTGTGCTCACCAATCCTGAGTTGCTCTGTCCACCTAATCTTGCTGGGCTTTGTGGCCTGGGATGGTCCAGCCTCAGATTATGATGTTGGCCACCTCTGTGGAGTGGTAGGAACTGAGACCTCCAACAGAGCCCTCAGGAGTCCGAGTTCCATTACTAATTACTGTGGGTTTTGGGGGATTTGGCTTTTGCTGTACCTCCTGAGCCTCCTTTGAGACCAAATGCAGACCCCAGTGAGACTCCCAGGTTGGCTGCCAAAGTCAGGGTAGGTAGAGACAACTCCCCCATCCATCTCCCTATCAGGAGCCTTGGCAGTCATTTGCTTGTGGTTCATTTACATTTCTCCCTGATCTACCAACATGAAATTTGCCTTCAGCTTCTTATATATTAATCAATTTAGCCACCATTAGCACATGAACTTTTGTCCTCACCAATGTAATTGCTGTTCGTTAGATAAGAATAATTCCTGATAGCATCAGCACAAGGAGAATGTGTTAGCTAACTTCCTTTGCATGTGTAATTTGGGTTCTGTGCCCCCATTAGGCTTCTCTTAATGTGGGCAAAACCATCTCTTCCTCAGTGTGCAGGAGCTCTCTGGTCTTCCCATCACTTTCCAGGTGGGGGGGGCGGGGGGGGTTCTGCAGCCCTTTCCTGAAGCCCTGTAGGACATAGGTTTATACACTTATAGCTCCTTGTCCTGCTTCTGCTGTCTCTCTAGCAGGACTTGTTCTGAGCCAGGCACCATCCTACACACTCTGTCATTATCCCTAAGAAAAGGGAACCATTCCTATCTTCATTTGCAGATGTGAAAACTGAGGTTTAGAATCGGTGGATGATTTTGATCTCAGGTCCTCCTGATTCTACAGCTTACAGTTTCAGCTTGCATTTTGAACTTCTTCTCTTTTTTATATATTTGGCACAAGGTCTCACTACGCAGCCTGGATTCATAGCGATCCTCCTGTTTTCAGCCTCCCCAGTGCTAAGATTCCAGGGGTGCAACACCACATCCAGACTCAGTCATAGGCTCAGCATATCCAGGAGTGGGGCCAGCGTGGCATGCAGTACCCGGGATCAAACTCTGATCCCTGCATTTGCCTAAGCAGGTGCTCAGTCAGCTGAAGTATCTCACTGGCTCTTCAGCTTGCATTTTGTACCACGAAGTAAAAACAGTCTTCCAGGTGTTTGTTCTCCTTCTCTTCCCCTCTTCTCCTCCTCTTCTCCTTCCTTTTTCCTTCCTGTCTCCTTATAAACCTTTTCTTTCTCTCCCTTCCCCAGTTCTTTGCCCACTACTGTCTGTGGACAGACAACATGAAATCTGAGATTCCATATCACTTTCTGGAGCAGCAAAGGGCATCTGGCTTCAGAGACACCCTCCACATTATGGGAGTGAATCCAAATGCAGACTTACAACTCCCCCAGCCCCCCTTCCTTGGCTCCAGAGCCACTTGGCTGGGAGATGCGGAACATTGGTCTCTTCTTTTCTTCTCCTGGAAGCTCAGATGTAGGACTGTCCCTGTCCTCAGCATTACATCAGTGCAGATGTGAAGCAAAGATAGCGCTGTTGTCTGGCTCTCGGTCATACAACGTGCCAAGGAGCAACTTCTGGACCTCATGTAATCCTCACAGCACCCCAGGAATTAGAGCTTATTTTGTTCCTTCAATGGTAAGCCTAAGGATCCATGGCAAGTGAGAGACAGGACGAGGCTCCAATCCCAGGGTCCCTAATTCTCAAACCTTTGGTTTTTATTTCCGTACAAGCCTTGGGTGCCTGCTCTTCAGAGCAGTTCAGGATCTGGGGCAGAGCTGGCTGGACTCAGGTCCAGAGCCCCAGGGCAGCCACTGACTCAGGGTATGACCTTAAACAACCACTCCTTTGACTCTTGGGGCCTCAGTATTTTCATCTGTAAAATGTCCTTACACTGAATCAGTTTGATTCTCCAATGTGGTGGTTCCCAGCTCATCCCATTCTCCCAGGGCATTTGCAGCTGGATATGGACTCCTGAATTTTTGGCTTGGCAGCAGCTGCCCCACCTCTCCAACAAAAGCTAATTCCTCCTAGCAGATACCAGATCCTGAATGCAGAGATGTGCAGCAGCCGCTGTTTCCTGAGACAGCTCACTGTCCTGAGACAGCCACAGCAGGTGGCTGTTCCGAGTGTTTCAGAATGAGCCCAGGATCCAGCTGGGACAAATCCACCCCTCTGAGGTGATGTCTGCTGGAAGGTGGCACTGAATTACATCACATTATAGCAGCATTTTACCCTGTCCTTGTGGCCTTTACTTAGCCAACTTACTTAGCCTCCCTGTCTGGGGGCTTCTGGCAGGAGATGTCCTGGGCCACAAGAAGCAGATCACACTGCATGAGCCCCTGACAGATGGGTGGCCATTAATGACCCTTCTTAGCCTTGTAATTTTTGCCCCCTGTGAGACACAAACAATGAAGTTCTCTGGGTGCGAGGTATCAGAAGCTCCAAATTGCTGTAGCTTCAGGACTCAGAAGGGAGGGGACACCAGGTAGGGCATGGCAATATCTACTAAGGCTTTCATGAGCTGGGTATGAAGCGTGAGTAGGAGTCCTACAGCTGGAGCAGGTGGCGGTCAAAGGCCAATCCAGTCAGCCACCACAGATGTGGGTGGCAGGGGAAAAAAATGAAAGTGCTCCAAGAGTTTCCAGAAAGGCATTTGTGTTAAAATTAAGAATGGAGAGATTTGTGCTGCCTTTATGCGGAGAAGCCTTAGGTGGTAGAATTGGGGGAGCCAACAAATGGGGAGAGAAAGGGAGAGGAAAAGGGAACAGGAAGAGGAGAAAGAGAATGATTTAATAGGGACAGGCTACTGCCAAAGCAGTGAGAAATGGATCCAGGGATGGAAACAGACTTGTCTTCAACCAGGGAAAGAGAGCTTCAGTCCTGCTATGGTTAGGAACTCCGCTCCTAAGCTGGCTGAGACCTGGTGCAGGGGAAGCCAGGCTACCTGCTGGGAATGAGGAGGCCATGGAGGGGCTACTTGATGGAGTGGGGGCTTAACTAGTTCTTGAAGGTAAGGGCAGTCAGCAGACAACAGTAAAGTGAGAGGGAGGAAAGGAGGCCCCCGGAGCCTGCACGCATTGGCATTTGCCCCTTGGCAGTGCTACCAGTCCTCACCCGTGCAGTTTTCTCAGCAACTCCTCAGCAACTCAGAAGTTGAGAAAGCAGATGGCTGCATCAGAAAGTGGCTGAGCTTTGATAAATGCTATGATTTGGGCATGGTTTACATGTCCCTTGTGGCTTCAGGAGTTGATATTTAATCTCACTTGTAAAGTATTAAGAGGTTGGAAACCTAACCTGACTCTGGTGTTTAGAGACGGAGCCTCTGGAAAGTAGTTCGGATGAAATGAGGCCATCAGGGTGACGCCTCCATCTTTGAATCTTGGTGCCTTTATAGAGAAAGAGCAGAAGACACGTAAACACACATGCTTCCCATCTCTGGCCATGGGATGTCCTGAGTTTCCTGGGGACTCTGCCAGCAAGAAGGCCATTACCAGATGTAGCCCTCCACCTGGGGCACCATAAGTGCCAAAATGAACCTCTTTTCTTTATAGCTTACTTAGCCTCTGGCACCGTGTCATCAGCAACAGAAAAGACTAATACAAAAAGAGCAGGAGGTGAGAGAGTGCCAGAGCCAGTGGCAGGCCCACTATTCCTAAGGGCAGGCTCCACCCACTTCCCATTTCCCTTTGCAATCTTAGACCAGTGAAAGGGGGCTGGAATGAGGACAGATGAGAGCCTAAGGACCTGGGCTAGCCTTAGCTGTTACTTACTTTCTGTGTGACCCTAAATGTGTCACTTCTACTCCTGGGGGCCTGTTTCTATGCCTACTGATTCGGGACCCTTCTCAGCACTAGGGACATATGAGCCACATAATTCCTTGTTATGGGAGCTGTCCTATGCCTTGTAGGCTATTTAACAGTGTCCCTGGCCTCAACCCACTAGCATTGGAATAACCAAATGTCCCCTGAGAAGCAAAACTCTATTAATTAAAATAATAATATAGTTGGGATAATAATGATCAGATATTTCCAGCCAACTCACAAGGATTCTCATGAGAGTTGCATAATATAACAGAATTTGAGGTGGAGAGGAAGCCTTTGTAGCTCATTAGAGTAGTTTGAATGTGAACAGTCACCTGTCACAATTTCTCCTCAGTTTTCCCACTGAGAAGGCTCCGTTAGAGGCTGAGCTGCAA
>PVKN010016929.1:0-17610 GCA_004027915.1 Capromys pilorides | reverse complement strand
TATTGTACTTTTTTATGTGATGTGTCTATTAATTTATTTTTATGTGTTTATTTTAAAGAGAAAAAGTAAAAAAAAAATTCAAAACACAATAATAAGATGGTAACATTGGCTAATACATTGCACATTGCTATTGTTGAATTAGTTACTCAGAGTACAAGTTATCAGTATGCTTTCCTTTATTCCTCCATTCTAGTTTCTCTCTCCTTTTGTACTTTTTTCCTTTTTTTGCAATATCTACTTTATATTTTTGATCTTATTTATTCTTTCAGCTTCTCACATGAGGGAAGCAATACAATATTTACACATGTGTACCTGGTTTATTTTACCTATGAGTATGGTCATGAGTTACATCCATTCACCTATAAAAGTCTCTAGTTCATCTTTCTTTATAGCTAAGCATAAAGCTATATACTCCATTGTATAGAATGACCATATCTTTTCTGTCAATTCTTCACTTGATGAGCATTGGGGTTGTTTCCAAGACTTAGCTATGACAAATTGTGCTGTTATAAATATGGGTACACATATATCACTCTGGTATGATGTTTTTAATTCTTTCGGAAAAATTCCCAGGAGGGGAATAGCTGGGTCAAATGAGACTTCTAATCCTAATTTTTTGACTGATTTCCACATTGATTTCCATAGAAGTTGTATCAGCCTCCACTCCCATCAACAGTGGAAAAAGTTTTCTCTTTCCCTACAGCCCCTGTAGCAGTTGTTACTGATTGATTTCCTGATAATTGCCATTCTTTCTTGGTTGAGATGGAATATCATTGTTGATTTAATTTGCATCTCTTGAATGATCAGTGATGTTGAACATTTTTCATATGTTTATTTGTTGTTTGTATTTCTTTAGCTGAGAAGCATCTTCTTATTTTCTTTTCTTAAGTTTAATTCCTGGGATGATGTTTGTAAATTGCCTATGGTGGGCTGTTTTTTTGCTAGTATTTAGAAGCCTCAGGAAATGACTACTTCTAGGTGTATCTGGTTTTTAGGTTTTGAGTGTGTTGCAAGGTCAGTGTTGAGAAGTTGCTGCTTGTTTGGCCTAGCCTCCAGGTCTTTGGCACTATGCCACACTATTTTCTTTCTTTTTTTATATATTTGTTACAAGGTCTCACTATGCAGCTTAGACTCACAGTGATCCCCCTGTTTTCAGCCTCCCCAGCACTGGGATTACAGGCATGTGCCACCATACTTGGTCTCAGTGGCCAGCTCAGGGTACCAGGGGTGGGGCCAGTTCAGCATGTTGTGCCAGGGATTGAACCTGGGTCCCTGTGCTTGCTCAAGCAAGCTCTTAGTCCACAGAGCTTCTCGCTAGCCCTGTCATACTGTTTCTGTGACACTTAGTCTTAGTCTTGGAATACCAGGAAGAATAAGCTGTTTAGAACAATTATGTCACCTTTGGCTATAGTGGTACCAATGACAGTAGCATCAAACACTGCCTAGAAAATGATAAACTGAGCTAACCATTAATTTGCCACCTTTAACTATAGAAACTAAATTTGTGGTTATATAGCAAAATCTAAGAGAAATGAGAAGATTGTATGCAGTATACAGGTCCTTAATATGTCAATTTGGTCCTCAGGGGTTAAAATTTAAAATGGATTAAGGAGAAAGCAGAGCAATGGAGGAAGATGAAGAGATTAGAAATAAGGCTGGAGGAGAAAGGGTGAACATGTTAACTTCAGGAAATTGATGCAGAAGACTGGAGGGAATGAGACAAGGGAGAGAGAAAAAGAGAGCAGAGACTAGAAAACAAAAACAAAATGACACGGAGAGAGAGAGAGAGACAGAGAGACAGAGAGAGAGAGAAATATCCACTTTAGGTTTTTCTCTGCTGAAACTGGCAGAAAATGTGTGGAAATAGAGTTCCAATCCATGTCAGTCTAGCTCAGAAGTCAGCAGTAGCTTTTTGGCTGGCCAGTGGATCATCTCAGAGGCCCTGGACCTTCTATCTGAGACCAGATTCATTCAGCCTGCAGCTGTCAGCACACCTTCTGGGGGCCTGAGCCCAGCTGGAAGCTGCTAGATGCAGCTGGTAGCTATTCTGGGTTCTAAGCTCAACTGGCCAATCTCCAAAGAGTTCTCGGCTAATCAGTCTCTTGTGTGGGATGACTGATCCCTCGGCACTCACTGTCAGCTAGTGTAGTCCTTCACAGTCATTGCTCCCCTCCACTGGTGCATCTCTTCATGGAGGCCTCTGTGGTGTCCAGAACTCACCAGAAGTCTGCAGGTCTGAGTTACTCCTCTTTTGCAGTGAGTCCCACCCAGGAAGTAGGCACTGCCAGCTACCTGCTTCTTCATTGAAATTTCTCTCTTCATTCTCTCTGGAGGCTTCAATTTGCACTTGAGATCCTTCCTCAGTCTAGAGTGCCTACTTCCCTCCTTGTCTTCCTCAGTTTGCTGTATTCCAGCGTCTGGACTTTGACTCTCAGAGAAGATCTTTCTATGCTGCTTATCACTCTGCCATCTTGATCTCCTATGTCTGTTAAATTCAAGCCTATTTTTTTGATTGGGTCATTTGTTTTGGTGGGAGTTCTAATTCTTTGAGTGCTTCTATTTATGCAATGTGATTACTTACTGACTTGCATCTGTTCAACCATTCTTGCATCCTAGGATGAAGCTTACTTGATTATGATATTTTTCATGACTCATGGCATTCTGTTTGCCAATATCTTGTTGAAGACTTTGTATCTCCATTCATTAAAGAGAATGGTCTATAGCTCTCTTTTTTGGTTCGGTGGTTGTCTGTTTTTTTATTTTATTTTAGGGCAGGGTCTACAGGGTGTTCAGGATCTCACTAATAGATCAGACTCGTAGTGATCTGCCTGTTTACAGCCTCCCAAGAGCTAGGATTGCAGGTGTGCCCCACCATGCCCAATCTCAATTGCCATCTCAGCATGCCCTGGGTGTGGGGCCCACACAGCAGGCCCAGGGTTCAAACCCCCAGCCCCTGGTTGTCTGGTTTTCGAATCAGGGTAATGTTAGCTTCCAGGGATGAGTTTGGGAGTGCTCCTTTTTCAGTTTTCATTAACGTGCCTGAGGACTGCTGGTGTTAGAACTTCTCTGAAGTTTTTGAAGAATTTGGAAATAAATCCATCCAGACATGGGCTTTTCTTAGTTGGTATTTTTTTTATTATGACTTCAATTTCATTGCCTATTATTGGTTTATTCAAGAGTTTTATATGTTCTTGGTCCTGTTTTAGTAATTCATATTTATTCAGTAATCTATCCATTTCTTTGAGTTGTCCAATTTATTGATATTTATGTTGTGAAATAGCTATTAATCTTGTTTTTTTCAGCAGGGTCTGTTGTTATTTCACCTTTTTCATTTTAATCACATTGATTTTTTTCCTTTGTTTTTTGGCTTATGTTGGTTAAGGGTTTATTTTGCTTATTCTTTTGAAATACCAACTCTTTGATTCACTGATTCATTGTATAGTGTTTTGGTCTGAATTTTATTGATTTGTTCTCTGAGCTTTATAATTTCCTTCCATGTGGTAGCACTGGATTTGGATTGTTCTTGTTTCTCTAGGAACTTCAGGTGCCTTGTTAGACTATTTATTTGGATTTTCACCTTTTCCTGATGTAACTATTCACAGCTATAGATTTCCCTCCTGGCACCACTTTCCTTGTGTCCTGTAAGTTCTGTTATACTGATATTACTTCTACAAACAATTTTATTTCTTTCTCAATTCTTTCCTGTAATCTGTTGTTTATTTAAGAATGTATTATTTTGGGGCTGGGGAGATAGCTCAGTAGAATAAGTGCTTGCCTGGCAAGCACAAGAACCTGAGTTCAATCCCCAGTTCCGAAAAAAAAAAAAAAAAGAATGTATTATTTTGTTTCCACATATTTGCATAATTACAGTGATTTCCTTCGTAGTTTCTTTACTGTGGCCTTGCTTAGGGCTAGGGCTAGGGCAGAAAAGTGAAGGCTGGGCTACACAGACTTGTCTTCTTCCTTTCATTTCATGAAATAGGTATCCTCTTACTCCAGGACTGGTGTCCATTTTTCATGTCGCAGACAAAGCACAGAGGAGGCATGGAGAGTCACAGTACTCCTCTGTTTTCCAGAGCGAAACATGGTAACTGTAGGAAGCATGAGAAGACTGGTAAAGGTGCTTTTATTCTCCTGCACAAATTGTGAAACACAAGTCATAACTGTCTTTGCTGTAGGGCAGTATAAAAATGGAACATTTACCTGAGTGCAGTGATGTGTGACTCCTGCCCCAGCTGCCTAGGGCCTGAGGTGGGAGGATCACTGGAGCAAGTGAACTGAGACGAGTAGGATAATGTGGTGAGATCTGCCTGAAAAAGAAAACAGACAGACAGACAGACAGACAGACAGACAGACAGACAGACAGACAAAATTGTTCCTAAGCTTGAAAAGTGAAACTTACTGCTAGTACTAGGGAGCAATCTTTGCTCTCCCTTAGCTTCTGTTAATCCTTTCAGGGACTTTATTCTAGACAGTTAACATAACTTTTGTTAGTAGAACTAGTCTAGATTTTAGGGAATGCATTGTCACATGGCTCTAATGTATGGTATCCCTCATAGTTGCCACAAATGTTTTGAGCCCAAATGAAGTGCCTTAATTTCTCCCTCTGCAGGAAAGGCACAGCAATAGTCCTTATCTTCTAGACTTGCTGAGAAGGCTAAGGGAGACATTAGATAGGAATAAGGGATTTAGCACAGAGCCTGACCTGCAGTAAACCTATCCCCATTAATAGAGTATCATTATTGATATTTGTGGAATGTGAATGAAGTTTTTGGCTTAGTTTGGTTCTACAATAGTAAGTTTTGAAAAGAGGTATTTGATGGGGGGGGGGGTGTCAATGGAATCTTCCTACTGTCAGTGCTCCTAAATAGACATAGCTCAATCCCACTGGGGTTGTTTTTAATCATTATGAATTTAACAAATGCTCCTAAGCAGTCACTAAAACAGCCCATATTTTCTATACCCAAACAAAAATACTCTCAAAATAAGTTACATATTTTTCTGTATAAATCAGCCTATATAAAAAATTTTTAATTTTTTCCAATGGGTTTGCTGTGAGAGCACAGGTGTAGTAAAAATCACCATTAGATCAAAGCCAACATGGGAAAGGAAAAGACTGGAAACTCTGCTGACTCTGCTGTCCTGATTGTTGTTGTTGGTGTTGGTGAATGTGAAGCTGGTGTCTCCAAGAATAGGCAGACCCATGAGCATGCCTCCAGCTTACACACTTGGTGTGAAACAACTAATTGTCAGTGTTAACAAAATGGATTCCACGGAGCCACCCTACAGCCAGAAGAGATATGAGGAAATTGTTAAGGAAGTCAGCACCTACATTAAGAAAATTGGCTACAACTCTGACACTGTAGCATTTGTGCCAGTTTCTGGATGGAATGGTGACAACATGCCTTGGTTCAGAGGATGGAAGGTCACCCATAAAGATGGCAACGCCAGCAGGACCACATTGCTTGAAGCTTTGGATTGCATCCTTCCACACACTCACCCAACTAACAAGCCTTTGTGGCTGCCCCTCCAGAATGTCAACAAAATTGGTGGTATTGGCACTGTCCCTGTGGGCCGAGTGGAGACTGGTGTTCTCAAACCTGGCGTGGTGGTCACCTTTGCTCCAGTCAACGTCATAACTGAAGTCACGTCTGTTTAAATGCACCATGATGCTTTAAGTGAAGCTCTTCCTGGGGACAATGTGGGCTTCAACATCTAGAACCTGTCTGTCAAAGATGTGTGCCGTGGCAATATTGCTGGTGACAGCAAAAATGACCCACCAATGGAAGCAGCTGGTTTCACTGCTCAGGTGATTATCCCGAACCATCCCAGCCAGATTAGTGCTGGCTTTGCCCCTGTCCTGGATTGTCACACAGCTCACATTGCTTGCAAGTTTGCTGAGCTGAAAGAAAAGATTGATCACTGGTCTGGTAAGAAGCTGGAAGATGAGCCCAAGTTTTTGAAATGTGGTGATGCTGCCATTGTTGACATGGTTCCAGGCGAGTCCACAAGTGTCGAGAGCTTCTGTGACTACCCACCTCTGGGTCATTTCGCTGTTTGCTATATGAGACAGACAGTTGCTGTGGGTGTCATCAAAGCTGTGGACAAGAAGGCTGCTGGAGCTGGCAAGGTCACCAAATCTGCCCAGAAAGCTCAGAAGGCTAAATGAATATTACCCCTAACACCTGCCACCCCAGTCTTAATCAGCGGCAGACCAGTCTCAGAACTGTTTCTCCCAATTGGCCACTAAGATTTCTAAGATTTTCTAAGACTGCCTAAGTAGGCATGTTAGACTGCTGAGCTATCTCTCCAGCCCCTAAAATCAGTAGTTTTTAATGGAAACAACCTGACCAAAAATATGTCACAGAATTTTCAGACTCATTAAAACAAAATTTAATGAGAAAAATAAAACTTTTTTTTGAAACAGGGTTTTAATATGTAGTTCAGGGTGGCTTTGAACTCACTGTGCAGCCTAGACTGGCTTTAACCTCTTGGCAATCCCCCATCTCAGCTTCCCAAGTACTGGGATTATAGGCATGTACTACTAAGCCCAGCAGTCTGTAAAAATTTAAAGCTAAATCAATGCTGCCTTCTTGCTTCTTGTGCCTCTTTGAGTGTCTGGAAGTATCCCACTGGTTCTCATTCTTGATCTCAACATTAACCTCCTCCTGCATTTGGTTTTCTATGTGTAGTCTCCCATTATGTATGCTTCCACAAACTATAAGATGATCACACTGGAAAGAGCTTCAGACAACAATTACTCCAACTTCTATCCCTCCTTTTACAAAAGAAAATGCACCAAAAAGGGAGGACTGATTTAACCAAAGTTGCACTCTGCATTTGGGGCAGACACATGCACAGGGCCTGAAGGTTTTGCAAATTAAACCCTATATTAGTTCTCCAGGCTCATAAGGCAGACAGCCTTTGATATGGACAGCACTGCTGAAAGGATTGGCCAGGCATGCTTCTGGGGTAGAAACTCTTAACGAACTCATGAGAGTGGCCAAGCAAGACTAGAAACTATCCCACTAAGACTGATCCTGAAAGCTGTTTCAGGGCTGCCATCCTGACCCATTGGCAGACTCATACTTGGACAGAAGGGAAGTTTGACTTTTGACACCTGTCTATCGAGTCATTTCCTTTTCACTGAAGAACATTTGCACCTAATAAACGATGCTTGGGAGAGCTATTACCCAGCCAGAGAGATGACAGTCTGAGAAGCTGTCTTCTCTTATGGTGCCATGTGCATGGGAGATGTTTAAATTTCATATAACTCTGAGGGGAAATCATTTCACTGATGAAGATGCATGCAGGGCCATACATTGAAAACACCTCTGATAACTCATTCAAAATGGGGAGTTGAATTAAATGGCAGATACTGAGGAAAAACTTGCTCAATCCAGAGCAATGAGCTGAGCACAGTTTATCCTAATGTCAGGCCAATGAAATCTGGGGTTATCTGAAACATGGACTTAATAATCACTTTTATGGAGTTGGTTGGTCTTTTGGCTTTGTTTCCATAGATATCATTTAAGACTTTTTTTTTCACTCTTTAGCTTCTTTATGAGAGAAATGGGCTTTTATATACCCACTTTTTTTTCTTTTTTTAAATATTTATTTATTTATTTTTGTATTATGGCTGGCTCAGCCTGCCCTGGGGCTGGCACAGCATGTGGTGCCGGGGATTGAACCACGGTCCTTCCAGTTCCTAAGTTTTCCTAAGCAGGTGTTTTAGACCGCTGAACCATCTTGCCGGCCCATTGTTTTTTTGTTTTTTTTTTTTTTTTTTTAACAATACCCAGTCTTAATCACTGGTCTCAGCACTCCCCAGGGGCATGGCTGCACACAGGCCCAGGGATCAAATCCCCAGCCTCTGTGCCTGCTTGCAGGTGCTTTAATCCTCTGGGCTATTTGGCCAGCCCCTATATACCCACTTTCACCTCATTCCTAAGGTTTCTTAATTCTAGGAACGAGGGATGTAGAAGCTATTGCTAAATATCCACATAGTGATACCACCTCTTAAAAGCAATTTGACAGTGAGAATGTAGCAACTCTCCTGTGTGCATACATATGCATAAGCTTTGTAGGAAGTATCAATGAAAACATATAACTGACCACTTTAAAGTAATAACTTTATTGAGACATACCATAAAAATCATTCCTTTAAAGTATACAATCTAGTAGGTTTTTTAAGTAAATTCTGAGTTTTCCAACCATCACCTCTCAAATTTCAGAATATTTTCAACTATCCTCAAGAAAAGCCTGTGCTATTGACAGTCCCTCTCCATTTTCACCTTCTGAGCCCCTGACAATCACTAATCTGCTTTTCATCTCTAAGGAACATTCTGTATCAGTGGAATCACACAATAAGTGGTCTCTCTGGTCGCTATGTGATGTTCCACTAATGAGTCATCTTTGTTATCCTTTTTCCCATGTCATTTTCTAAGCAACAAGAACAAAAATAGACTATTATGACAGAAGAGTTTGGAATGTACCAAAATAATGATGTGAAAAGTTGATAACATGAAGGGCATCACCTTAACCCCAATGCAGTCTTTAGTGTTCAGGAAGATCTGGGATGGTGGATTCGTGGTGCAGACTCCAGACCTTACCAGGTGGCATGGTAGTTGTGGCCCCCCAAATCTATCTTCACACTCCAGTACCATCGTGGTGCAACCACAGGTCTATTCCTCACCCAGTTCAGATTATTGGACAAACACAGATGCTCATAACCTTTATTTTTACAAGGCTGTATGAAGGTACATAACTTAAAAAAATATGATGAATGGAAAAGAACATCATGTTCCTTGTCCTGGTCACCATGACAACCTTGAAAGTCACTAATCTCAAGTTAGAATCTAAAGTCACACTGTCCTTCCTGCTCTGTTGTCTAAGGCAAATTTCTTTTCTGTTGAAAATGCTAGAGGAGGAAAAAAATGAGAGAGCTGGCCCAATGCAAATTGCTCTATTCCTGGATTTCCTAAAGATATCCAGTTGTCCCCTTCTACTTACTGGAATCACTTTCAAGCTACCTACTGCAATGAAATGTTTTACATACCTAGGTGTATCGCTGCCCACAGGACACAGCTAGCATATATTATCCCTAATCCCTCCTCCAGAATGAGTCCTCTCTCTTGTTCATTCTTATAGACAGATTGGCTCCAGTTTCCCTGGATGTAAACTCTATGATCACCTTTACCTCAACATTTTCTTCCATACCCAGAAAGTCACAAGATCTCAGCTTCTATCATCTTGACGACAGTTCCTATTAGACCCCTAGTCTGTATTCCTGTCCCTTTCCACATCAATCTCTGCTACACACACATGTAAATGCTGTCAGACATTGCTTCTGACTGGAAAGCTCCACCTCGTGGATTTGGCATCAGCTTCCATGCAGTGGTAAAGCCTCTATCTGTTTCCTCCCCTTCCCTCTCCATGCTCACATCCCTAGAGCACATAGACTTAGCTGTCAACACATGCGCGCGTGTGCGCACGTGCGCGCACACACACACACACACACACACACACACACACGCGTCCTTGTAGCCCCGAGTTTCATGTAGTTTATTTTACAAAAAATTCAATCAATCCACTTGTTAAGTATCCATTCTATACCAAGTATGTCATCTTTATCATCTCATCCAATCCATGGCAATAAATTATTATTCTTATATTACAGAGAAAGAAATGGAAGCACAGAGAAATTAAGTGAAAAGATCAAGTACCAGAATTTGTGTTGAGTCAAGATCTATTCTGATGCCACAGATATCTAATCATCAGATTACTGAGGATCAACAGTGCTGAGCTCCAAGTTCCTCTGGATTTGAAGTTCTGCAGACATCTGTCCCACATCCCCAATGCATACCATCTTCTCCAGTTATCTTCTACTAACAAAGAAGTTCCTTAGTGGTGGTGACAATGGCTTAATTTAGTTTTAGGTCCCTCTTAGGGCCAAGATCTGGATGCAGAGCTTTAGTTGTTCAGGGATAAAATAAAAATGCTGGGAGCTGAGAAGGCTCACAAAGTTGGGTCTGTGAAGGAAAAATGTATTCTGTAACCTCAGATATCAAGTAAAGAGCAAATGTTTCTGTGTTAATGGGAACAAATGAGAAACACTGCAAAAAAATCCCAATCCAAACTTTGAGAGATGGTAATAAAACAGAAAATGATGAGGACTGTATGCGGAAAGACATGGAGCAAGGCAGAAATACTGCTTGCATCCAATGGGAGCATCTGGGTGGAAGCAGATTTGGAGAGGAGTTTTACTTGTGAATGCCTTTTTATACTTTTTTGAGTCTTGAATCATAGAAATATGTTAACAACAAGTAAATAAAAAATACAATTTAAAAGAAAAAAACTGCATAGCTGAATGAGGTATGTGTAAGATGGTATGGTTTTCAGCTCCTTTGCAGAAATGATTTCATTCACCACATTCTGTGAAACAGAGACCTGCACCTCCTCTGAATCCCAGATCTGAAGGTGCAGGACATGCATCTCCACCATCTGAAAGGCACCACAGTATTAGGCTGGGGTTGTGGCTCAGTGTGAAGTCTCTGGGGTCAGTCCCACTGCTACTGTTGTCCTGGAGCAGGCCAATAATAGTCCAGGCTGTTGTTCATGATGAAGAAAGAACTGCCAATGGGGCACCTGGTAGTAAGCAGCAAGCAGTGGTAGGTATTTACTGAAGACAGGGGAAGTTGTGCTCATAGAAATTTTATGCCAACAAAAGATGAGGCACAGATGAAAAAAGTGCCCGAGAGACAGAACAGCACTGCATACAGGTCAAAGCATACAAAAATAGCAAGAGTAACAGGACATAGGTAAATCAGGCTTTCAGAATTTGAATACCAGGCCCTTCCTCTTAGTCCCCCCAATCTCTATGTGTGATTGACAGGAATGATTGACAGGGTACAGAGACTTCTTAGGGATTCTCAACAGGCATGTTTGTCTCAGAATTTACTCTGACCTTAATTATATTTATGACAAGTAGTGCATATTTATGAACCTGTAACAGTAGGTATAGGGTAAAGTTGACCAAAAATCACATTAGGAGATCCCATACACACATGTGCTCTGTCCAAGAGTAACAGAGATCTCCTGAGTTTTAAACTTTCTACCTCTCTTAGGACAGTGGAAACAGGAATAATGACAGGGCACTTTTTTAGAGTTAAATGCTGCCCCATTGTTTTTAATTGTGCACCTACCACAGCCAGTCCTTCTTTGGCAACCTCTCGTGTTCCAGCCATAATATGAGGTAAAGAGGTGGGAAAAGAATGGGGAGATCTGGCTCAGGGAACTGAGGTTACCTATGCATCTTTCTGTAATTGCTCTACAGTTTTTCTCCTCCCTGGTTCTGAGGAGAAAACCTCATTTGAGTGTGAGGTTGGGGGAAATATGAGGCCCTGTGCAGGTACAAACAAGAGAGAAAGCAATGTGCTTCTTGGAGTTGGGGCAAAAAAAAGCAAGTGTTAGGAGAAAATCCTGGCCCTTACTGTTGTTCCCTTAGGGAATAAAGGAAGATGCCATCCCTCAGGTTGGTTATCTTCAGGGATGCCTGCTCTGAGGTAACCGTGTCCAGATGCGTATGAGTGTGGGACCATGCAGAGGTAACCCAGGGCAAAGGCTGGGAGTCTGCCAGAGGATGAAAAATCTTTCTTCTCATTCCTATACATCCTGTGGCAACAGCCAGCCATCTGAGAATCTGCACTTACATTGGGTTGGCCGAGACCCCAAGAACAGGGCTGGCTCTTGGTAAAGCTATAATCAAAACAATTGTGTAGAAATGCCAACATACTGTTCCAGTGGACTCCAGTGTATACTGCTTGCTGTCTTCCTCCCCTCTCATCCCTGACAAAACTCCTGCAGGCTAACTTTTCTCAACATCCTGCTCTAGGAAAACACTTAAGCCACCAGTTACAATTCTAGGAGGGTCCTCCCAGATAACATGGAGTTTTGGGTCAGTACAGTCCCTCAAGTTCTGCACCTGTGTGTGAGATGGGCTTAGGGCCAGGGAAATTTCTTTCCTGGTGCTCTTTAAATTGGGTTTTCATCATCCTCCACTCAGTCCCCAAAGCTGTGGGTCTCAAGGAAAGGTCGAATATGTAAATACTTGATGCAAAACCAGCAAAGTTTATGGCTGAAATCAATCCCATCAGCCAAATAGATCTTCGATGTTTGAAGGACATTCGTCTATTACAGCAAAATACACATTGCCTATTACCATGGTTTGAAGTAGGTCTCTGTTCTTTTGCCTCTAAATTCTTTCCTTTATATAACTCTAGCAAAAATTTTGTCAGTTTCTGATCTATTTACCTTTTGGGAACACCGTGGCTAATCAACCAACATCATAGGTCTATGCATGTCAGATTATTCTGGTTATTATTCCACTTCTACTGTCCATGGCGATTAAGTTCTGCCACTTTACCTCTGCCACTTTGGGATCCAATCAAGCCCATGGCCCTTAAATTTCCTAATAGAGCAACTGCTGTCCCCATCAGGAGGTCTGGCATACAGAGAAGAGCAATAACAGGTCTCTTCAGGGATGCTGGTTCTCCCCTCACAAATCTGTTTCTCAAGGTGTTAGTGAAGGGCATGTTTTCAGGATCTTCTAAATGTGGAGGATTAGGTTTAACACAATAGATCCACTCCAGCATTCCCATTTCCCTAAGCCTCTGGATCCCTTCATCTACAGGAAATCATGGAATATCAAGCATCTCTAACTCATTCACTGTGGGCCATCTTTTGAGCCACACTTCTGCCAGCCAGCCAAATAGACTATTAACACCTTTCTTTACTACATGAGCCACAACATTAAATTTGGAGTCCCTACTTAGTGGGCCCATATCAACAAACTCAGCCTGATCTAGGTGTATGTTTTTTCCACCATTATCCCACACTTGTAAAATCCATTCCCATGCTTGCTCATTAGGCCTCTGCTTATAAGTGTTAGAAAACGCAAGAAGGTCTTTGGGAGAATAATGGATCTCCTCAGGAATCACTTTATGTACTTCACTTTTAGTTGACTTCTGTGACTGAAGCCTGGTTATGGGCCTAAAGGCAAAAATGGGTGGCGAAGGTGGGTCCAGAGGAGTCCCACCAGTATTCTGTTCATTCCATGAAGGATTGGTTTCTCCAGATATATTAGGAGACACTAACATGGCAGAGGGTAAGGGCAGTGATCCCTCTGCCACAGTGGGTGGTGAAATCTCTTCCGCAGACAAAATAATCTCATTAGCATCTAAAAACTCAACATCCTCAGCCTCCTCAGGATCCTCCCACACTTCTCCATTCCAATTCATGGGATCCCATTCTTTTCCAATCAGTGCCCTCACTTTCACTTCAGATACCCTTTGAGGCTGAGCATTTAATTTATGTTGCAGTTCAGCCAGTGGAATTATGAGGGACTGTATTTGAGTCTCTGCAACCTCAGCCTTGTGGCTAAAAGAGAGGAGATTATCTGTCAGGACACATTTAGAAACCTTTAAATTTTTATCTGAGCCTGGAGTGGGAAATGGTATCTTCAAGCTCAAAACTTTGTTCAATGAGGCTAAGACAAACCAGCTGGCATCACTATATTCCTTACTTTGCCAAAGAGATGAAAAATTTTTCTGCATGAAATCTCTAAATTCCTGAGATCTCACAAGTGGTGAATTAGAGTAATCAAATGGATCTATATGGCATGTTAGGTTAAAAACCTCCTGCCAAAGAGTATCAATATGCTCTTTAATATCCGAAGAGACCACGGTGTCTTTAGGTCTCATCAAATCTCGTAGCCAATTCCAGGAACATTTAAGGCCATTAAAAAGTGCTATCACTATATTCTGTTTCTCTAACCCTGCTCCTGGTACCATATTCTGTTCTAGTAAGGGTTTTACTAGAGGAACAGATATAATACAAGGAACAGCTATAACACAAGATGTACCAGTCCCAGAGTCAGATGGGGAGGTGTGCTGAGAATGTCTGCACACTGCCACTGAATGATTCAGTCCCAAGGCTTTTATACTCACTGCAGTGTTCCATCCCTACTGGTCTTAACTGGTTTCCACTGGTTCCTAACAGTCTCTAATCGTCAGCCATTGTGACTGAAAAGGAAGGCAGAAGAATCTGCTACGGAAAGCTGAAGGGTCCAAACTAGAGGCTGACGAATCTGTGCAGGAAGCCAGGAGATAAAGTTCAAACTGAGTTATTCTGGGGCAGGGCCCTCATGGCTCACAGTGTGAAACAGCCAGGCAATGCAGCCAAATTGATAAAACGTATTGACAACCAGGCATACAGCCAAGTGGACACAATGTATCAACCACTACACTATCGATCGGTTCTAAACCTCTCTGGACCTTAGCTCAGCTCAGGCTAGCTGGCCTTTGCCTTGTTAGTTCATGTTTTGCTTTCATAACCTGGAACACGTATCTCTTCCAGCCTTCTGGGCTGGGCCAGGTGCCTTCCTTGAGAATCCTGCTGTTTCCTTGGGTTCTTCTCTCCCAGATTTCTCCTCAAATGCTACTGAAGTTGTATGTTACTTGTGTGCATTGGCCTTCTCATCCACTTAGGGCTGAATTAGCTGGCAGCCTCTCATGGTCCGCGATGGGGAGGTAATTTCTTTTTTTCTAAATAATTAATTAGTAGGTAAAGACTCTTTTGTGGAATGGGAAGAGAGAGAAGGTGCTACTTTGAAGTCCAGACTGGCCTTGAACTCACTGAGATCCTCCTACTTCATCCTATTCAATGCTGGGGTTACAGGCATGTGCTATCATCCCCAATTAAATAAAGACTCTACAATAGTAAGAAGTCTGATTTATAGTCTTTAAAAAAGTTATTTTTAAGTAAAACAGTAACTTTAATATCTAACAGGATTTAAGTACATAGAGGTTCCCTTAACCTCTGTTAATGAATAGATAAGTTATGGTAATTACTACATAATTATCAAGCAAATTGATGCTACTTCTAAACAAGTTACCTGTCCTGGGTTACTTTCATTTAAATGATTGATATTCTCTCTCTGTCTCTGTCTCTGTCTCTGTCTCTGTCTCTGTCTCTGTCTCTGTCTCTCTGTCTCTCTCTGTCTCTCTCTGTCTCTCTGTCTCTCTCTCTCTCTCTCTCTCTCTCTCTCTCTCTCTCTCTCACTGAACACAAGACCTTCATACTCTTCATACTGAACTGTATTCTCAGCACTTTTTCTATTTGTTTAAGACAGGGTCTCAATAAATCATTAAGCCCAGAAAGGGCTCAAACTTCCAATCTCTGCCTCACCTGCAATTGCTGCTGAGATTACAGGCACACACCATCATGCCTGCCTTAAATGATTAATTTTCTTATCTTGCTCTTTTTTATAGTTGGGGTAAAGGCAAAGTTGAGCTTCATGTAATAGTACTTGTCAAGTATACTGAATTATGGCCCTTTGAATTAAGGAGACTTCATTCTGTTTTTCAGATGTCCAATCAAGAATCTACTTTAATCCTTTTTTTAAAGTATCTATTTGTCTATCGTCTATCTGATTATTTTTTGAAGGGGAAGGATCTTACTATGTTGCTCAGGCTGATGATTTTCCTGTCTAAACTTCCCAAGTGTCTGGCAGGAGCTCCAGTTTAACTTTGCGGAAAGAATAAAAAGATGAAATCACGTGGAAAAACACAGGGGCTGGGGATTTAGCTCAGCAGTACAACAATGCTTCCCTAGCAAGTGGGAGGCCCTTGGTCTAGTCCTTAGTGCACGTGCACGCGCACACACACATTGGAAATCTAAAAACAAAATGTACTTGAGCATGCTCTCTCTCTCCCCACCTCCTTGTCTTTGGCATACCTTTTCTCTGTGTCTCGCTATGCAGTTCAGGCTGTTCTTGAGCTCACATTGTAGCCCAGGCTGGTCTCGAACTTGCAGTGATCCTCCCTCCTCAGCCTCCCAAGTGCTGGGATTACAGGCATGCACCACCATGCCTGGCTCTGTGTCTCTCTGATACAGATTTTCAATACTTTCCAACCGGAAGGAGCAATATCCAACACGTGGAAGTGTGACCATCTCAAGAAAAGGGACTTTGGAAGACTTTTACAGATTAGGGCTTGTATTCTGTGATTCAGACAGGGTTTAAAGAAGCTGGGTTGTGCGCTTTGACTGAATTCTACCCAGAAGCGGAGCCCACTTAGTGACTGGACATTTTAATAAATTTTATCTGGAGAAAATGTGTTAGTGAGGCCAAGGCTGGAGTAGACAAAGCAGCGGTGTTTGCTATTCGCCGGGAGAGGGGGCTGTTTCGTCGATTCTGTAGTGTGTTTTTTTTTTTTGTTTGTTTGTTTTGTTTTTTTAATGCAATACAATTCCTTCATTTAAAAAAAATTATTAATTTTAATTAAAAAAATAACAATGAGTCAGTTTCAAATGGTCATGCTTAGTCTGTGTTAAGACATGATTCCAGCGTGGTCCTGTTTATACCTTGATTTGTTGCTGTCACGCTGTGGCTGTGCCTAATATTGCTGCGTTGTGAGATTATTCATGTTCAACGAGTGATCACCATGGCCCCGCTGTGAGCACAGGGGCCCTGCTAGCAACCCTGAGGTCTGAGTGACCAGGCCAGGTCAGCTTCTGAGTGCCAGGGGCTATCTAGCTCTTTATATATGTAATATATAGCAATATGATTATACCAGACCCAGAGTCAATTACAAATAACTCTGTATTTTTTCTTCTTTAGGTTTAAATTTTTGTTTATTGATCTTCTTTGCATAAAGACTGTGAGCTTGTTATTTAGTTACCTTGGGGAATAATGATTTCTCCTTTTTTTGGTCTTAATTTGTTTTATTTTTCTGAGACAAGGTCTTACTCTGTATCTAGGCTGGGCTGGAATGCACTATATAGCACAGGCTGGAATTGAACTCACAGAAATCCTCCTGCCTCAGCCTCCCAACTGGTGGGATTACATACACGTGTCACCATGCCTGGCTGATTTCCACTTTGAAACACCCACAAATTTAGTGCTGCTAATTTATTCCCTCCGTACCATTGTTGAGCCCTTCTCTTCTTGTGGTATGGGCCTTTCCCCTTCCCACTTGTCCAGCTCTCTTTACATTCACATCAAGCAAAAGCTTCTGTCCTACTTGGTGCATGCTTGAGATCCCTGGTCTGAACAGCATGGATGTGGTTTCACCTGAAAAATTTTGCATTTTGACTATTTACAAGAGCTAGTAGGTGTATACCTCATGCAGGATACAAAGGCGCCCTACTCACAAGGAAGGATAGAAGTTCAAGTGCAGCAAATAAGAGAAATTATACTGCTCAGATTCCAGGTTTCTGTGCAGATTCTTGGTGAAGGCTAGGCTGGAGATGCCCAGCTTGGGGAGGAAGGTGTTTGAATCCAAACATATGACCAGATTGGAATTCTCATCATCCTCTGGCTCCATCATGCTGCCCTTCACCAGGGAAAGGAAGACTCAGTGCCATGTGGGAGCAAGTTTCAACAATCCAGTGTTGGCTGACTCCTGAGGAAGGAGGGTTATGCAGAGAAGTGACTTTTGGGCCCTTCAGGAAAGCCTTTCCTGAACCTTCCAAAAATGGGGTGTAGGACCCAGAATACACCTTGGTTCTTGACTCTGCTGAGCTTCTTTTTTTTTTTTTTTTTTTTTTTTA
>PVKN010016928.1:0-17597 GCA_004027915.1 Capromys pilorides | reverse complement strand
CTGCATAAAATTATACTTCGGTGTCCTCCTACACTTGTTTAGTTCTCTCCGTGGAAGGATTGCCATCGAGATGCAGTATGGCAGTATGGGAGTTCTGGAGCTTGGGACACTGGTTGCAGTGTCCTAGTTTTGCCACTTTCCTATTTATGGATCATTGGGAAAATGTCTTCACCTTCATGTGTTCCAGTTTATTCATTTGGAAGTGGAGGAAATACTGTACCAAAGAGTCATTGAGAATGTACAGGTAGAGTGCTTAGAGCGAGATCTGGTGCACGCTGGAGAACTCTACGGTTGTCGTTGTTGCCAGCTAACGTGCAAACTCATGACACCAGGCACTTACATTTGTTTGTCTGTTATTCCCAAAATCTACAACAATGCTTAGCGCTTAGTCTTTCAACAAATTTTTGATAGAGAAGTGAATGGTTATATTGTGTAGCTGTGAGTCTTTGAAGTGATGTCAGTATGGGAAAGATCCTGTTAGTCAGGTCTCCACCAGGCCTGCATGGTTACAGGTGCTGAGTCATAGATTTGTACAGGTGCACACCTGTAAGCTCTGCACCCTGAGGCTGGTGCAATAGTTCAGGCCCATCCTGGGGAGTTCAGCAGCTACCTCAGAACTATAGAAAAGGGCTTGGATGATGGTTCAGAGGAAAGCACTGGGCTCAGTCTCCAGTACCACAAAGAAATAAAAATAGCTTTTCAGTATCTTTACTCTTTCTGAAAGGTAGAAATTTGAAATACGACAGGCAACAGAAAGGCATTATGCATAGATCTGGGACAACATGTTTTTTAATACATTTTAGACAGATGTTATTTAGCTGTATATAAATCCCTTAAAGCTTAGAACTCTGTCTCATGCTTGATTTGGACTAACCTGCTGAAGTCCTAATGCAGTGCTTTCTAAAATTAGACAGGAATAAGATTTCTAGACTATAAATAGCTCTGTGTGCTTTTTGATATCAGAGAGGCATAGATCATATAGGTGGTATTACTGTAATTGGATCCCCAAAACTAAGTGGTTTTAATCTTTTGAAACTTTTATTAAATCTACACAATTTCTTCTGTGACTTTGTTTTCTCTGTATTGGTTGAGTTGATTCACCTGTCTGTAAGTGATCACAGCTTAGTTTCTGCCCGTTCCACCCTGTGCCTTTTATTTCTTGCTCTTCTGTTGTACCATGTTAGGTGTGTCGTACAGATAGAGAAGTGAGCGCGTCAGGCGTCATCTTCCCTGTCCCGAAGGGACTGCTTTCAACCTTTCATCATGGCTTCTGTGGGTAACTGTGGGTCCTGTTTTACAGACTGAGAAAGTTACCTTCCCATCCCAGCTTGTTGGAGCTAAGTGGAGATATTTTTACTACTCTTTCTGCTTCTCTTCAATCAATCATATAATTTTTCCTCTTTATTTTTTTTAACGTAAAGTACACAGAGGAGTGGAAAGTGCTTTGATTGGTTATTTTATTTTATTTTATTTATTTATTTGTTTGTTTGCTTGTTGTGTTTGTTTGTTTCTTTATTTATTCATTTTGTGGCTGGCTCAGCCTGCCCTGGTGTTGGCGCTGGCGCAGCATGTGGTGCTGGGAATCGAACTGCAGTCCCCGCAGTTGCCTGAGCCCTCCTAAGCAGGCGCTTTAGACCACTGAACCATCTCGCCGGCCCTTATTTTTTTTTTTTTAATTTATTTTTGATTGGTTATTTTAATGTGGCTATTAAATTTTTATTGTTTGTTGTTTGCAGTACTGAGGAAGGCACCTGACTGATGCAGTGTCTTTAATAACTATTAAGACCAGAGCCTTGACATTGAGCTACACCCTTAGCCCTTTTTTATTTTGAGACAGTCTCACTGAGTCATTAGATTTTCCAGGATAAACTCAGATTTACAGTCCTCCTGCCTCAGCTTCCTAGAACACTAGAATTATAGGTATGCGCCACCATGCCCAGGTAGGAACTAAGTTCTAAATATTGAGCAAACCAGTGTTCTAAGGCTAGGTCCTAAAGTCAGCGTGTGTTTTATATATAATCCTGAATCTGGCCTGGTGATGTAGCATGGTTGTGAGTGATGTTAGTCTGTGGTTTTCCTTTTGATTTGGTGTCAAGGCAAATCTAACTTTAACAGGATGGCTTGGGCCGTGTTTGTCTTTTCTTCTATGCTCTGTGGGAGTTGAGAATCGTGTGTATAATAGGGTGCCTCGGGACAGAACCATAATCCCTGTACTCGGGAAGGCTAGGCAAGAGAATTACAAGTTAGAGCTTGGCTTAAACAATTCAGACCCTGTCTTGAAAAGGGACAGGGGAGGCCCTGGGGATGCAGCTCAGTGGAAAGCTTAGCACCTAGTGCCATACTAAAAATAGAAGAATCCTCTTTTAAATTAGAATTACCTATTCCTTGACTGTTTGGTGAAATTCATCTGTAAAGCTGTCCCTTACATTTTGATTGTAAGATTTTTAACTATTGATGCAGTATCTTTTTTTGGTGGGACCAGGGTTCGAACTCATGACCTTGCACTTACCAGGTAGGCACTTACACCACAGAGCTATCTCCCCAGCCTGATGCAATATCTTTAATAACTATCAAGACCATTTTGCTCTTGAGTCAAGTTTGGTAAATTTTAAGTTTTCTCATAAATCAATTTTATCAAGGAATTTATTTCATCCATGCTTTCAAATTTATTCACATACAACTGTTCATACTGTCTTCTGTTTAATCCCAGAGGTATCTAGTTTATGTATGTATGTATGTATTTTGTAGGCTGGCCTTGAACTCATGGCATTCCTCCTGCCTTAGCCTCGAGTGCTGGGATTGCAGGCATGCATCACCAGCTCAGAATGCCTTTTTACTCTTATTATTTCATATTTTATCTTCTAGGTTATTTTCACTAACTTCTGATCTTTTTCATTTTCTTTCTTTTTTAGGATGTTTCTGCTGTTTTTCTAACTTAGTTCCAAGAATTCTTTTTTAGTTAATATTTTAGTATTGTATTCTCTTCTCAGTGCCTGTGGTTCAGGTATTAGTTGGGGCCATGGCCAAGAGCTCAGTCTGTAGGTAATACTGTGGAAGCCCGTGGAGCCTTTGAGGTATGGTATTAGGGCTTGGTCCCTGAGAACGCCACCTCAGAAGGGACTGGGCACCTTGCCATCCACACTGGAGTCCTGGCTCAGGTGGGAGCCTCACTCCAACCTGAAAACCTCCATGGCCACTCAGAGCCCTCATGAGCCCCAGACCAAGGCACGACGTTTTCCAGTCTTGTTTTGCTACTGGCAAGGGTGTTTCACTTTTGGAGCGCTAGGTTTGGCCCCAGGCCTCTGCCATGCCAGTGTTCTGCCCTCCAGAATTGAGCTGCAGACACCCTTTGTTCTGTAGGTCATTTGCCTCAGATGTTTCAGGGTAGTAATTTAATGAACAGCAGGACAAGTCTTGGGTGTGTTCTCTGGAGGATCGCACCCCTCTCTGTGCTTTTCCTGAGTCTGCCTGTCCAGCATTCATGGCCCCGCCACACTCCACACCTGCCTGTGCCTTTCTCTTTTCATCATGCTTGGAGTTTCTTGAGTTGGTATCACTCGGCATTTCTGGGGAATTCTCAGTCATTTTCCATCTGTCATTCAGTAACTCACATTAAGTTCTTGTTTATGGTGTGATTGATTGATTTTTGGTGGGACTGTTTTGGGGGAAAGCCTTTGAAGCATGGATTGAAGTTGAGAATCCAGAGATGTGTGCCTGTCTGTCTGTCTGTCTGTCTGTGTAAGATTTCTTTTAATAATCATCTCAGGTCATAGCAAACATGCGATTACCTAAAATGCAATGTTATGCTTAAGGTTAATTCAAGTGAATTCCTGAATTATCATTAAGATTATGTCTTTTTGGGCTGACCTGATAGCTCAGCGGAATAAAGCACCTACTTAGGCAGAGCACAGTGTCTGGGGTTTGATCCCCAGTGTGCCGTGCTAGTCCTGCCCATGGGGTGCGCTGAGATGGCGATGGAGACTGAGCATGGTGGCGCTCTATAATCCTAGCACTTGGGAGGCTGAAAATAGGAGAATCACTACAACTTTGATCTACGTAGGCTCTTTGCTAAATATAGGAAGAAAAAAGAAAATCCTGTCTTCATAAGATTTGTAAGATAAAAATTACTTTTTTAATAATTTTATTTTATTTATTTGTTTACTTATTTTTATAGTACCTAGAATCGAACTCAGAACCTTACACTTGCCAGGCACGTGCTTATGCCACTGAAATATATCCCCGGCCCATGAATAACTTTAGATTGGTAGAAAATGTAACACAGAGAGAGCTGCTATATTCTCTGTTCCCAGTTTCCCTCAGGGTAGCCTCCATATTCTTTTATCAAAACCATACTAACTTACTCCAGCCCACTGTTCATGTTTCTCCTAGTGTCATTCTTCTGTCCCAGAATTCTACCCAGGGCACCACAGCGCATCTAGTTATAGATTTCCTCCATGACTGTTTCTCAGACTTTGTTTTTATGACTCTCATGATTTTGAGTGGTGTTCATATATGTAGTAGGATGGCCTTGAATTTGATTTTGTCTGATGTTTCTTTTATCACTCTGTTCACTGTGATCGACTTAGCACTGGTAATGTTTGCTCTGGTCCTGGGATCTACTGTGACGGTGACAGGCTCCTCCTGCACTGCACAGTTACTAGTTTTCCCTCTTTGCCAAGGGGTAAACATTATTTTCTTTAAACCCAGACTGGGTAGAGGAAGGCAGGTTTCCTTGCTTATTGTGTAGCAATATTATGCCTCGCATATGCTTGAACTGTGGGGCAGGCTTTGGATGAGGTGGCTGTTAGCTTCCTTACTATGGGTGGAGCTTGGGCGCTGTCTTCTGTCCTCACTGGGTTAGACTCTGGCCGGGCTCAAGGTAGTTTTAGCCCCCTGCTCGTCTTTCTCACCTCCTTAGGGTTGGGGCTGCCCAGTGAAGTATTTGAAGAAGTGGTGTTGTCAATCTATTTCTGTCTGGGTACCTTAATCTAGTGTTCTCACAGCAGCAGAAGTTGGTAACAGGTTTTGTGTAGCGTTGGTTTTGAACATGTTTCGAACAGTTAACCACTTAACAGCTTACCTGAGTGCCACTTGGATAGCAGGCTTGTTAAGGTGCAGACTATGTCAAGCAGTGCTTGGGTAGGTTTCATTTCAACCAGACAGTTCTTATATTGAATAAATTTGATAAAACTGGGGGTTTTTATGTTTCTTACCTTAAAATTTTAAAATATGCAATTTTTAGTCATCCTATATTTAAATACTAGGACAGATAAGTGATTGAAAGTGGGTTGGGAGTAACGCGTGCTTTATTTTAGAAAGCATGCACTTATGGCTGTCCTCCCAGCCACTCTCTTCCTCCACCTCCCCACAGCTCCTACACACGCCCTTGACGGAAGTATACAGCTCTCTCCACTTTGGGGGCCCTTTCTTGCCTCATTCTCTTGAGTACCTGTAAGTTCCAAACATTATTCAGGTGTCTTTTCTTTGTGCCCTTTCCTTTGGTGCACACACACTGAGGTCTTTCTGTGCTGCCGTACCACACTCTTCATAGTGTAGCTCGCCGTGGCCAGACGTGGAGGCGCAAGCGCTCGGGGCTGAAGCAGGAGTGTCCCAGTGTGAGCCCAGCTTGGCAACTTAGTAAGACCTGTCTCAGATTTAAAAAAGAAAGACCTGGGGATGCAGCTCAGTGGGTGGGTGTGTGTGTGTGTGTGTCTTTTAGCCACGTGGTCTGAACACCAGCTGGTGTTCAGCTGCATGAATGACGGTTGCCATTATGGTTTGTTCTTCCACTGTCCTTTGTACAGAGTTGATGCTTTCCTGCCATCTTGCAGTCTCATCAGCTGTGTAACCTGCTTCGACCAGTTCAATATGAGTGATAATGCCTTAGCTTGTCTGCAATAGAAGATGAGCGAGGAGTATGCTTCAGTTGTTCCAGAAGACAGAGATTTGGGAGCAGGTTGTACGGCGGTATGGCCTCAGCTCTTCCGCATCCACTGACGTGCCCGTCTCCCATTCTGATGATGAAGACTGTACTCTAGTGTATCCTAGGCCTCTTCATGGCCTTACAGCTGTCAGATGAACTCCCTAAAGCGTTTTCGATGGCAACATAGTCTGTAGGAAAAGGGCATTCACTGTATAGTACAGAGAGTACAGGTTTGGAGTCAGACACGTGCAGATTAGTTTTTTACTCAGTTGCTCAGTAGAGCCTGGAAAATGTGCTTGATGGGCTTTTAATCCCATCAGTTTTTAAAATTCCACAATTTCTTAAATGAGATATTTGTAGAGTTGCAGGGATGTAACGTGTAAAAATACTCCACAAACTAGACATGCGAAGAACATTCTTTCTCTTCCTGTTCCTTCTCTGCTATCACATCAAGCATTAAAACCCCTTTCTCCTCCATCGTTTGCATATGTATTTGGCTACTTACTGGACTCCTGCTGCATGTCAGGGATTGTCTGGCCCTGGAAAGGGCTGATCAAGCCCATCACAGCCCAGAGGTCAGGCACCCTCCTCCTCTCACCTGCCACTGTTCACATCGCCATACCAGGTTCTGAAATTTCTACCTCAATCTCCGCATTTCAGAAAAGGAAGAAAAATCCAGAAGTGATTTTCCATAGCATACACATGTTACATGTTCTTTCTCTTAGAGCGTGCTCTGTGGAGTTCATGCACAGCACGGTCAGGGGACTAGCCAAGGCATGAATTTTCCATTGAAACCTCATGAAAAACCAGCGAAGCAAGTTCTGTAGTAATGAACAGGATCACTTGTTAGTGATTTAGTATTTCAAGAATTTTGTGGAGGCATGTTTGGTTGTCAAAGTGATCAGAAGAAAAATAGTGGAATTTGTGTGAAGAGGCCAGAAATGGAACAATTCTCAATACTCAAAGTAGTCTCCCCGACTAAATATCCTGACTCCTACGTAACTTTCCTAGGTGAGTCAAGAGAACACTGTGTTCTGTTTAGAACTTTACGAAGTCTTGCAGAACATTTCAGGACGTTGTATCACCAGAGCCAGTACCACTCATGTTTGAGCCAAGAAACACAGTTGAATTAGTCTGCCTCTACAGCTGTCAGAATCAAAATTATTCTGTGATGTCAGACTAATGAATTTTCCTCTGGGCCAAAAGTATATGTTACTTTATGATTCTCTAATTTCTCTCATATATCACAGTTACATGTAAAGCTTAGTTTAAAAGATAATGCACTGGTCTCACCCTGGGGCACGCTGAGACAGCGATTGAAACAGGCATAGTGATGTGCGCTGCAATCTCAGCACTTGGGAGGCTGAACACAGGAGAATCACTACAAGTCTGATCTACATAGTGAGACCCTGTAGCCTTGCCCAAAATACATTACAAATAAATAATAAAAAGCAATGCAAAATCTTTGTTATAAAAAGTAACTTTGCATTATGGTATAGGATAAGTCTAATGTTTTAAATTAATTACAAACCAGAAAAAGAACATACCCAAACTTTTTTCAAGTAATAGAAACACAAATTATTATTTGTAAAATCCCTAATAAACCGTTACAGACTTTCATTTACAACTTAGAATCTTTCTTCTTTGTGATGATATACAGTATGTAGAACTCTGATTTCGTTCCTAAATTTAACTTTGTTATTTCACGTAGAGAATAGAAGATAATCTCCCTGTAAGCTTTAGTGACGCTAGCTTATAGTCTTTAAATAAAATCTCTACGGCCAGCAGTGAATTGTTGTGGTTTAGATAATCTAAGAGCAGTTTTCATTGCTGAGCATATGAGAAGGTGTATTTTAGAACTCAAGTGCAGAAGCAGATGGCTGTATTCTTATATGATACACGCTAGCTAATCCGCAGTGCCTTGTTTTCAGCAGCAGCGGGATTATATTGTATCTTGCCATTGCCTTTTTTAGATTGTTTTACAGACAGAACTAGAAATACTAGTTATATAAAGCTGTCCTAGCCCAGACTAGAAAGTAGGTCATTGTGATAGGAGTATACGAAACCTTGCAGTGGTTGCTATAGCAATGACCTACTTAAGAAACTATTTCTGTTGATTTATGTTGAAATCATCTTTTGGAGGTGGTACCAGAAACCTTATTGCGTACAGTTGGTTCCATAATAGAAATAAGCAATGATTTCTGGAGAAAAAAATGTTTTTAGTGTTTAAAGAAATATATTTTCTCACTTACCACCTCTTCAATTTATTTTAAAGTGATATGTGTTCAGGGTTTTAATCAAATAACATGGGAACTGTGTCAATGTGTACAATAAAATTATTTGAAAGATTATAAGTTGTACTACTGTTTGACCTACTTAAAACCAATCGTAGGGCCAGCAAGCTAGCTCAAACAGACTAAGAACCTACCTGGCAAATGCAGGGATCACAGTTCAATCCCTGACACCACCTGCCCTGCTGGCCCTGCCCTTGGGCACGCTGAGCTACCACGGAGACCAGAGACCAGGCGTGGTGGCACATGCTTATAATCCCAGCGCTGGGAAGGCCGAGACAGGAGAATCACTATGCGTCCAAGCTGCACAGCAGACAGTCGCATTATTAGCTGAGCCTTCAAATGAGTGTAGTTCAAGAAAACAGTTTATATTATATACCAAATGAGAGGTCTGAAAGGTGTCTCACTAAAATTGTTCTCTGTATATTTTAATGGACTATGAAAAGCATTCAGTATTGAATACCTTTGTGGCACTTGCCATGTATAAAGGTTGAAGTTGGTGTGCTCTCCGAAGCGCACTGAATTTGAAGGTAGAGGGATCTTCCCCTTTTCTTAGCTGAGAGCAAAAGATAAAGGATTAAATTTTGCAGTGTGCAAGTTACATTTTTCATTTAGCACTGAAAAGAAATTGCACCTCTCCTTGGGTTGACACTTTCATCCTAGGATATTGGAGGTTTTGTAGGGTACTTCCGAAGAAGTATTGTACAGATGAGCTGATTGAGTCTTAATTGCACTGTACCTTTTTCTAAATATACATCCATGTTAATGTCGGCCTTGTCCCTGGTTCAGAGTGACATTCAGATGAGGCAGTATGTTCACAGTGGTTTTTTTTATGGGCACAGGAATCCCACTGTTTTCTGTTGTCATGTCTACTTACTTAAAGAAATATATGGGGTTTTAAAAAAATAAAAAAATATTCATAAGGGAAAATTATGATAATTTCTGTTTAATCAATATCTTCCAGGTGCTAGGGATTCTACGAGATAATTTTGTGCTATTTGTAATCCTTTAAGCAGCCAGGTGAGACCACCTTACTGGGTCACTTTACCCTAGTTCTAATGGTCAGCAAGTTGTAAAAGGCATATGATAATGTTTGTTTGCCAAATACAGAAGCCAAGACTGGTTAAACAAAAGTTACATATCATAGGATGCAGATACATACGAAGTACAATTTGATGATTTCTCTTGGATAAGGATAGAGGATAGGCTTTCAGCTGTAAGACGGAAGGTTGAGCAAGGTAAGAAGAGCTGGGAATTGGCAGAGGGATTCCAGGCCCAGGGAAGCATGGAACAAATTCCCGGAGACTAAACGTTTAGGACAAAGAGGAATATTTCGGCTTGGTGAGGAAGAGGGGCTTGGGACCCTCGGTTAGTAGGGGAGAAAGTAATTCGTTCTTTATTATGTAAGGAATGCGTCTTGAGAGACCTTTGTACAGGAAAGCCTGCCTCAGGAAGACTTGCTGTTGTGTGTTGGAATGGATTGCAGGGCACAGAGATTGTTGGGAGGCGCAGCAGTAAATAATGCAAGCAAGAGATAAGAATTCACTCAAATTATTGTAGACAAAATAGAAATGAGGAAGGAGGGGCTAAAAGTAATGATTAACACTTACATAATCGTGCTTACTGTGGGCAGACGCTGTTCCAAGAACTTCCCATGTTTAGTCTGTTCTCACAAAATGCTGCTGTGAGATAATCCTGTTACTGTGCCAATTTTACAGATGAGAAAATTAAATAATACTTTGCATCCTGGGGTCTCTCCAGGGCCTGCCCATGTGAGCTCAATGTTCTGCACCTGAAAGCTATCTATGGCCGCCTTTCCTATTTTCCTAGGTATGAAAAGTCATTTTCATATAGAAAATATTTATCACATTTAAACAATGAGATCAGTTCCTTTATTGCCTTGATATTTTTAACATAATTTTTATTTGCACAATTTAAATTTTTCTAACTTCTTTTTTCTGTTTTGTTTGCGTTTTGTTTTTTAGTGCTGAAGGGTAAACCCAGAACCTTTGCAGTGAGCTGTATCTGCAGCTCTGTTTTTCATTTTAACACAAGGTCTCACTAAGTTGCCCAGGCTGGGCTTGAATTTGAATTCTCCTGCCTCCGCCTCCAAGAGCACTGGAATTATAGGCATCTACCACCAGCAACCCTAGCTTAACATGTTTATTTAAAGAATATTAGTGATTTAATTGAGACCCTCACTGAGGAATTGAGAAACTTATCACTTTTAAAAACTTTGTTTTCTACCAACAGTAATTTATGTATCAGTAAGAGCAGAAGACAGGGTTGGCATCTCAGATTATTGAATAAACTGATTTTGTAACACTTTATATCTTCTTTAAGAATTTTAATGTTTTCTCCACCCTAGATTTTTGCTTCAGTGTCTTGAGGATCTCGATGCCAATCTTCGAAAATTAAATTCTCGCCTGTTTGTGATTCGCGGACAGCCAGCAGATGTGTTTCCCCGGCTTTTCAAGGTAATTTGAAGAAATAATAATGATTGTCAAAGAAGATAGCATGTTCAGTAAATAGATTACTGGTTACCTCCCAGAAGCACCAGCCACTGCCAGGTTTTTTGTGTGTGTCCAATTAGGTATTCTTTGCATGAGTGGGAATTGGTGTGCATGAGCTTATTGTATGTGGCCCATACATTGTGTCTGTTACAGTGGCTCACTCTGTGCACAGACCTGGATGCTTTGGAGCTCAGTCCACATTGCTTTCTCAGTGTTTCAGGTGGCTCCGTGGCAGTTTCTTTAACTTGCCTTCTGCTGAACACTTCCCCCCACAGCCCTCCTGTGAACACAGATAATGCTGGAAACAGGGCCTACCTGTTCTCATCTGTGAGGACCTTCTGGGTCAAAAAGTGATGAACATTGACATTTTACCAGTAATGCAAAATTTTAGTGTGCTGGTTATTCTTTTAACCTAGTAGAATCCTAGCAATCTGCTGCTCTTCTTGCTACCTCTTTTCCTAGACGGAAGAAAGTTAACCTAGACAGACTAAATGAGTAGCTCCAGATTGTGCTGTTAGGTCAGCATGTGCTCAGACTAGAGGCTAATTGTCCTGCCTATGCTCTTTATGTTTTTCTCTTCTGGTTTCTTACTACTAGAATTTCTATAAGTGTATCTGATTTTTTTTTTGCAGATGTTTAATTCATATTTTTATAATAGAGGTGTTTCTATTTCTAATGCAGAAGAGAACTGGGTCCTTAGGCTGAATAACATCTTCAGTGTAGGAATCCAAGAAGTATCCCTGGTCTTCGTCTTCTGCCAGTCTCACAGAAGCATTTGATGTCTAGGGTACGGCTGGTGCAACAGTGTCGGCCAGTAAGAGCGCCTCCAGTGTAACTGGAGGACTAATGAAATCTAGGTATAGGAAAAGTGCTGAGAAAACTATACCCAAAATAATGACATAGTTTAGCAGTAATTGTGTGTGTGTGTGTGTGTGTGTGTGCGCGCGCGCATGCGCGTGCGCGCGCGCACATGATGGCTTCAACCTTGTCTCCAAATCCATTTGGTGAAAGTGAAATGAATCCTAAGGATTGTATTCACTATAAAATAACAAAAAATTTATTTACCTGTTTTTGAACACACTTTTTTCAAGTCATATTGTCTTATATTTTTTGTTTTAAAATTTCTTCTAACCAAAGTAGCACTATTATATCAACTGCCCAATGTTCTTAGATGTGTCTTGTTCTTAGATGTGGCAGCTGGATCGGTTTTGACATGTATAGACACATGGGCACACACAGAGAACACTGACCTTTATTTTTCCTTCAGCTGAGTATGTTAATCTATATAAAATGCATCTTAGGAAAATTGTCTTTTAGATTTATTTACTATAGGGAGTATTATTTTTTTTCTTATTGAATTAATGTTTGTTTCTGTTTAGAGACACTACGTACATGTGTTTCCTAAAAAGCCTGAAAAGATACACAGTTAAAATCAGGTCTCCCAACACCCTTTACCATCAATGTCACCTGCGGTTTCTTTGAAGGAGAAAATTCTTTGATCAGGGCATGGCTGCCTCGCTCAGTGGAGGTCTGGCTTGACTATTACAGCTGAGCCCAGAGGGAAGATTTAGCAGGTGACTTTCCACAGCAGAGAGGCATCAGTCTAGACCTGAGGAATAGTCTGTGTGGTTGGAACAAGTGGTAACCGTGGCAGTGCTGTTGACACTCCCAGCCCTCACGTACCCTGTGTGTTCTCCTTATCCTGCTTGTGTTGCAAAAACACACCAGAGCATCTTCACACATGTGTTTGTGTGCATGTCTAATACACTTAGGATTTTTTTGCCAAATTTTTTCCTGATTAAATTCTGACAATACAAGAGACAAGATAGTCTTGTCTCTTAACTGTTTTCTTTGATTTCCTGAAGAAATGGTAAGATTTAGCAGCCGCTAACTGGAGTAAATCTGAATGGCACTATATAATTCTTGGTTTGTTAAATAAGTTACTGTAATGCAGCTGAATGTAGTGTCTTCCACACTGAATGCCAGACTGATGAGCTGGTGAGATCATGTCCATTCCAGGTCCTACAGAAACCTTTCATAAGCCACTCAAAGTGCTTGTTTCAGACAGCAAGTACGTAATGGATACATAAATTTTAAGACTTCTTCTTATATCCAAGAGGCGGACATGTGCTTGAGATCTTTACAGATGAGCACAGCAAAGCATGATGAAAATCGAGTGATAGTAGAACGCTAAGCCACTAACGTTTCACCACTGCATTTGCATTATGCTCGTTGGCTCATGTGGACCTTGCTCTAGGGCTGTGCGCCACGTGCATGGGAGGATCAGCGCAGCAGGTGGAGGCTGAATGCCTGCCGTGTACCAGGCGGCATTTGAGGTGGGGAGAGAGACCGGAGCAAACAGGAAAGCGCTGCCTCCATGGAGCCCGCACTGTAGGGAAAGGAGATCGGTGGCTGTGCCGGGTGCTGCCGAGAGAAACAAAACATGTGACAGTGAGTGCCAGGGCGGTGAAGGCAGAAGCTCTGTACAAACTCACAGGAGGCCTGCCTGGAAACGTGGCATCAGAACACATCAGAAGGGGTGAGCCACTGTAGCTGAGGTGTGGCACTTTCAGTCCACAATAGTTTGCTGACTCTTGCATCAAAGTAAATTTTAGAATTTTAAAACCTGTACTGCCTGCTGAAGGAACATCACTTAATTCCTTTAAGCCTTGGTCTCATTTAAAATCATCTATCCAGAGCTTTATTAATGCTGCCCTGACCCTCGGTAAGTAGCTGCTGTTATTATTACTATCTCCAGATTTTCCACAGGCGATATATTTTCATCAAAAATAAAATGTTTACACACAGTGCCTCAGCTAGGCAGGTGATGCTGTGTCTACTATCAAAGGTGTATTAAAGAACATTTTTAAATCTGCAGGCACACATGCAGGTGTTGTGGCTTTCTGGCTTAGCAAATCCTTCATTATTTAAAAATAATCTTACCTAGGGCTGGGGAGATAGCTCAGCAGCCCTTGTGCCTGCCTGGCAAGCACGAGGACCCACGGTTCAATCCCTGGTACCGCATGCCATGCTAGCCCCACCCTGGGCTTGCTGTGCAGGCCCTGAAACCAGGCATGGTGGTGTGCGCCTCTACTCCCAGAGCTGGGAAAGCTGAGACAGGAGGATCACTGAGTCTGCAGAGTGAGACTCTGTACCAAATAAATAAATAAGATTTTTTTTACAAAATAATAATAATCTTACCTGCAAAGTGAGGAGAGGAACCAGAGCAAACTTCCTGCAGAGCTGTGTTTTGAACATGGGGTGAGATAATATAGTTACAAGTAATTTGGAAAAATATGATGCTACCCAAACACGCTTAGTATAAGAGCTACTTTTAAGCATATTTCTTGATTGGTTAGTACCTAGCTAATAGCTCTGAACCTCTGAGAATAGATTTGTTACTTATATTTCTTTAATTCATACATTTTACTTTTTTCTTCCTGCATACTTTGAAGTTTGATATATGTATAACCCTTTGGTGTGTAGATTTTGAGCTTTTTGCTTATTGCTATTTAGAAAAAAATAACCAGATCTGATATACCGTGTTGGTCCTTTCTGCTGCTTTAGGAGTGGAATATTACTAAACTTTCGATTGAGTATGATTCGGAACCCTTTGGAAAGGAACGAGATGCAGCTATTAAGAAACTGGCTACAGAGGCTGGAGTGGAAGTCATCGTACGAATTTCACATACGTTGTATGACCTAGACAAGTAAGGTTTGCTTTTGGTGTTGTCTTGTTCTGTACTTGGGACTGAGCCCAGGGCCTTAATACTAAGCTGCATCCCCAGCCCATTTTTAAATTTGTTTAAATATGTATTTACTTAAATTTTTATCAGTCTGTGTTTGCAGTGGGGATCTGATCTAGCATGTAGCACCACTCATGCCCCACTGCTTTTTTTGGCCAGCATCAGATTCATTTATTGTTTCTATTTTGAGATAAGGTCTCACCAGGTTTCTAAGTTGCCTGGTCTGGGCTTGAACTTGATTACTTCTTGGTGTAGCTGTCAGCCTGGTTTACTTTGTGTCAATGATTGAGAGTCCTTGAATTGTGTTTTAGTCTATTTTTATGTATGTATGTGTGTGTGTGTATATATATATATATATACACACACACACACACACACACACACATTAATCTTTTGTTATTGCTGTTAGACTAATTTAGCCGCTTAGTTGGTTTTTCACTGCTAAGTCCTTAATATTGTTTGCTTTACTGGTTTTAGTTTGGCATACTGTCTATTTTTGACACCTATCAGGAATTTGGAAAATGAAGAGAATGATCTTAAATGCTCTAGCCATATGAAAAACTAACATTCTAAGTCTTAAGTGATAGATTTTACTTTCTGATTTAAGCCTTTTCAGAGCTTTTCAACCAAAAAATTATTGTCATTGATCCCTAACTGCATTTTCCTCTCCTTATAGGATCATAGAACTCAACGGTGGACAGCCACCTCTAACTTACAAAAGATTTCAGACACTAATCAGTAAAATGGAGCCACTGGAGATTCCAGTGGAAACGATTACTTCAGAAGTCATAGAAAAATGCATGACTCCTTTGTCTGATGACCACGACGAGAAATATGGAGTCCCTTCCCTGGAAGAGCTAGGTAGGTGTTGGCAGCTCTCCGAGTGGACCTCAGGAGCTTACCCATCATAATCCCAGAAAATCCCACACCTCTGATTTTGTCAAATAAAAGAAGTTTGCGTGAAGAGAGAAAAGGGTAATGTGAAAAGAAAAAAACTCAGAAAATAGGTGATAAGTCTGTACGTTATTTATGTATTCTATAAATATGTGATCTGTTATTATCACATTAAGACATACACACGTGTTAAACAGCAGTCCTGTCCTCTGTCAGTGATGGCCTGTCCAGGCCATTTATACATTTTTATTGTTTTCATAACTTCTGCAGAGTAGTTTGTCTTTCTAGTCATTGTGGTTACATAAGAATTCATTTTGTTTCAGAATGATAATGTATCCTTTCTTCCTTTATCCCTTTCTCCTTCTTTGTCTTTCCCTCCCTCCCTCTCTCCTCTCCCCCCTCTCCTTGCCTTCTCTCCTGCCCTCTCTCCCTCCCACCCCTCCACCCTTCCTCCAGGCTTTGACACGGACGGCTTGCCCTCTGCAGTGTGGCCAGGAGGAGAAACGGAAGCACTGACACGCTTGGAAAGGCATTTGGAGAGAAAAGTACGATAGTGCACCCGTGCTCGGACTTGTAAATTGCGCTTCGGAAGTTAATAACCAGTTGGGCTTTCAGTTGCCCTTTGTCCCCTCTTTGGTATTTTGCCCTTGACTACTACCGCGCTGCTCTTCTTTCTCTCTAAGCTTGTGCCAGATGCCCGAAACCTTGAAGCAAGGAGGGAGTTCCTCACAGCAGAGCGCTGCCCTCTGCCCAGGGCATTGTTCTAAGACCTGTGGGTCCACAAGCTATGGCTAGTCCTAACTCTTACAGACTATGTTCTGCCCATAGAAACTACCTGTAATTAAGTTTACTTTATAATTTGGCAAAATGGATTTCTGCAATAATCAGCGATAGGTAGAATACTTATAACAATAAGCTATCTTAAAACTTAAAAAGCTCATTTCCCATTTAATATTTTTTGGGCTCAATGGGCCCTGAGTCATCGAAGCCTTCGAGGAGGGCCTGTCACCTTTCCTGGGTGTTGACCGGACGGATTGCTGCCTGTAGCCCTGGACTTGGAGTCAGATTTCCCACCAAGTGTTCATGAGGTTGGCTAGCAGAGCAGAAGGCTCGCTTTTTAATCTCTGTTTAGCTTGAAACATGACGTTTATGGCCAGACTAATAGGTTGTTCCCTGAGAACTGAGTGACACCTCATGTCTTTACTTTCCACTCCTTGCCGGGACAAATACCTGACACTCAAAATTAAGGAAGTAAAGGTTTATTTAGCTCACAGTTTCTGGAGGTTTCAGTGCACACTCCACTGCCACCAAGGCCAGCGGCAGCAGTTAATGGCTGCAGAAAACAACAGAGCAGAGGAGGAGCAGCAGCCGGCGCGTCCATCAAGCCTCTCCCTTCCTTCTACGCTGACAGCAAGGGCCGGCGCTCCGCTGGGAAGACCAGAGACCCTCTGGCACGTACAAGACTGGGACTGCGCCCAGGAGCAGGGCAGGCAGCAGCGAAGCCTTCCTCAACTGCTTTTGTAGTCTTTCTGGGCACCAGTCGTACCCCACGCACCACCCTGAACTGCCGAGCCGGTTCAGCCAAGCTTCCCGTATCGCAAGGTGGCACAGTGTGTCAGCTGCCACGTCTCAGTTTCTAGTTCAGTTTGGTCCCCATTTCGCATTTGAATGGCTAAAGTTTTCAGAGCCGAACGTGCTTTTTATGTTTTTTCCCACAAGAAATAATGGGAAACCAGTACATAGTTCTGAAGCCCCCAGATTGCACTGGTAAATGCATTTTCCCAGGACTCGAACGCGTTTTGCAGTGTGGTCTAAAGGAGAGTGGCACTGCGACCGCAGCGTCACCTTTGTGTCCACCCCAGGATGTGACGTGCGCCTCGGTCGCAGCCCGTGCAGGTTTTTTCAAGCTGGATTTTTATCAAGCAGAGTTACAAACACCAAGCAGACTTTTGTCAAGCTTTGCTGTTTGAGTTGTAAAAATTTCAAGCTTGGAGCCATTCAACAAGGAAGGTGTCACCATGCTTTCATTTTTAAAAAGGAAAAAGCAGTTGGTTAATGTGATTTTCTTTTCTTTTTTTTTATTTTTTTGCTTTCTTTTTTTTTTTAAAGAGTAAAAGTAGCAGACACAAAGATAGGAAAACAGTAACAAGCAAGAATACATATAGTACGGGATTTTCAAAACAAGAAAAATTTAACAATGGTTGTATTGCATATGTTCATCATCAAATCT
>PVKN010016927.1:0-17603 GCA_004027915.1 Capromys pilorides | reverse complement strand
ACTTCACAGGCTACAATTTTGTACATCCTTGGATTTCTAAATGTCTGTGCAAAAATGTGTATATGCTTTTATCAAATTCTAAAGAGATTTATTAGAATATCAATGACTGACAGAAAAATACCAATTGCAAGATAAGTCTAAGATGTTTGATACTCAGAAAGACACTGATGTTAAGCTCAAATACATATGTTATAGAGTAATAGTATCATGAAACTTCTCTGCTGGAGGGTTGAGAATGTAAGTTAGCAGACCAAAAATTGGAGAAAAAGAAGGGCTACGAGGATAGCCAACATTTTGGCCCTAGCCCTTCAAGGTCAGTGAGGACTCAGGACATAGGAGAACCTGTGCTGTAACATCCTATAACTCAGTTGTTTCCCAAATTTTCTGTTCAAAGAGATTATGGGACCTCAGAGGAAAGGGATAAATGAAGTATAGTGTGCCTAAGGAGAGTCATCTAGAGATAGGACATTCTCTCAGGCTTTCACAGAGAGCAGAGTGATCAAGCAATGGCCATGACTCGTCCCTATGGCTGACACTGACGACAGTTATACAAAGCACTGTACATGGTTCCACAGTTAATCCTGAGGGGATTTGACCGTGGAAGATACAAAAGATGAATGTTTTGTTATACAGGTCTAGCCTTAACTTGCCCTTGATCACCCAGCAGAAAAGCTTCATTATGAGGCTCAGAACACAGAGCTAGATTAGTATGATGAGCTGTGAGAGGCTTATACCAACAGCCTCCCATATTGCCAGTTTCACTGGTAACCCATTGCAATTATGGAATGTTGGACTATGTATACAACTACTCCCTCTTTGTACAAAGAGAAGAAATTTTTTTGTTTTTTTCTTTTTTTCCTCCCCTACTAATATGGATTGGAAAATTTATCATGTCTACACCCTGTGCTCTGTATAACTACTATGAGGACAACAATATTCAATGTATCAATTATTATGAATGCACTACTAATGTGTTTTGAAACTATCATATTGTTGTTTGTTATTAAAAGATTAAAAAAAATAGATCTAACCCTAAGAGGGACCGCATCGGAGGGCCAAGCCTGCTATGCATCAGGATCCAGGGACCAGAGGATCAGTCATAGCCTAGGTGCTGCAGGCAGTTTGGAGTGGCAAATTCAGCGCTATGATGGCAGCTATAGAGAAAAGTTTGAAATATGTAGGGTTTTAAAAAGCAGTCTTGTTGTAGAAGTGCTGCACACAAAGGTTAAAAAATGAAGTTGCATAGTGATTTCAAAATACGTATGTGCTAAGAAAACTTCTGTATGGGAAAGTGACTGTGATTAAGCCTTAAACCAAGTGTAAAAATCATTAGCACTGGGGGAACCCAGTAGTCCCCGGAACCTGAGAGGCCCCTAGCAGGGGAACATGCTGTAAGAGGAGGGGGCTGCTTTCAGACTGTCCCAGGCCATTTCCCAGGAAGCAGAAAGGATTCTTGCCAAAGGTCTTGATCCCAGTTAGGTGGACTGTATAGGTGGCCACAACCTGATTGAGTCCCAGAGGTTTAGGTCCTTATGGCCGCCACACAGTAGCCTTGCTGCAGCGCTGAGCAGTGAGCAGCTGGATGTGTGGGCTTCTAGCTCTCATCTGACGCCTCCACCTGAACCCTTCCCTATTTTCATCTTACTATGGCGCCGATCACAGTGAGTATCATGCATCAAGCTAATGGACTCAAATGGAATTCTTTGAAATCCCCCAGGATATGCCGTGGTCTGAGAGAAAGAGAACGGTTAACTGCACCTGTTGAACTGGGAATTGATGTCTTCCCATAAATTGACTTTGTGAAATTATTAGTGGGCCACAGAAAGGAAATGGCCTTCTAAAGCCCTTGTGCCTCTTAACATCCCCCTCAGCAACCAGGTGGCCTCTTCCAGAGATTCTGTGAAACTCCAGGCCAGAGCCTGCAAGGACAGGTCTTGCCAAACTCGTCAAGCAGAAGTGGTAGCTGCTTCATCTTTTTATTCTGAGACAGGTTCTCACTATGTAGTTGAAGCTGTCTTTTTTTTTAAATATATATGTATTTGTTGCAAGTTCTCACTACACAGCTTGGACTCATAGTGATCCTCCTGTTTTCAGCGTTCCCAGAACTGGAATTACAGGTGTGTGGCACTATACCTGGACTCAGTTGCTGGCTCAGTACACCTAGGGATGGGGCCGGTGTGGCATGTGGTGCTGGGGATTGAACCCACGTGTTCCTGCACTTGCCTAAGCAGGTGCTTAGTCCCTGAGCTATCCCATCGGCTCAGTGATCTTCCTGCCTTGGCCTTCTGAATGCTAAGGTTACAAGCATGCATTGTCACATCAGTTGCTTTATCTCTTGTTGTGGGTCTGTGTGTTACAGCTCTTTCCTTCTGTGCCCTCTTGAATTACTCATTGTTTAGTACAACTCTACTCTCTGCCAGTAAACTTAAATGCTTGAGCATGCTCAAGTGTGTTTCTTTCTCTGTATTCTAGTTAATTTGCTATTGTAATTGTGTAATTTGATTAGCACATAAACCAAAGAAAGGAACAGAGAGTGCTGTTTGAACATTTCTGACTTGAACTGAAAAATCACTAATAGCTAACCACATTGCCAGGCATATCAAAATAAGTGACTTCTATAGACACAAACTTCTTTGGCCACATTTGCAAGTTAGATTCTACTCTTAATCAGCCTTGCCAATATTGTCCCTGTAAAACCCATTCTACAGTTTTTTGATCTGTGAATTAGTCTTCTTTCTCCTTAGAAATACCTAAGAACCAAGCATCTGTGGTCCAGGGTATCCACTGCCATCTGCTTTGAGAACAGTAGGTTCTGAGACTTCTATCCACCTACTCCAAGCCATTCTAAACATTTGCATTGTTGTTATGGTTTATGTCTAGTTGTCTCCCCAAAGCCTCACGCAGTCATGGGGCAGGGACTTCTAGAGTTTGAGACAAGTCATAATCCACTGGAATTATGTGTTTTAGTACTGATGGGATGGACTATGGGTCTGAGTACTGCTGGGATTACTTGACTCTTGATCCATTGGGATTATGTGCTTTAGTACTGATGAGGTTATCAGTTTGAGTATGGCTGGTATTATTGGTGTGGCATAAGGTGGATAGGCTAAGGCAGAGAGCCTGAATGTAATATAAAGAGAGAGACAGACAGACAGGTTGGTCAGTTGCCTCTGTTGAGATTGTTGCTGTTCCGCTGCCATGAACTGGATGCTCTCTGCCCTGTTCCACTCAGCCTTGGGCCAGCCAAATATGAACTGAAACCTCCAGAAACTATGAGCTAAATAAACCTTTCCTTCCTTCATTTTGAGTGTTGGGTATTTGTCCCAGCACTGAGTAAAAAGTAACTAAGACAATTGTTAACAGAGACACCATATGCAACCTTACATCAGAGAAATAGAAAATCCCTTTGAAAGTGAAGATGTCCATATACATACATCCTAATGTAGTGCACCTAATGTTATATTAGGTCACTTCCTAGCCTGTTATAACATTGGATGTCATATTACAGTTCCTTGGTAATTAAAAACTCTTTAAGAGCCTACTGTAGATACTTGGTCATTGTTGTATATATAAAACAACAGGAAAACTTATTGCTGCAGCGTTGACTATGCTGGTAGGCAATTAAATCAAAATTCATTATGAATTAAATTGTACCAAATTACCAATTACCTGTTGGCTGGTAGCAGCAGATGTTACCACAGAGCAGCTGGGTAGACTTTTCTCATAATGTGTGATCAACCAAAGCCTTTGCACACTGAGAGGGGAAAGGGTTCTGGGTACTCAACCCATAAACTGCTCTCTGGACTGGCGTGCCAGATGTGCACCTGGCCAGTAGAACCAGATGTTGAGAAGCAAATCAGAAGGCTTTCTGGGCAAGTGCATAGATTTTGTACATCTGTTCAAGTCTGTAATTTAAGTATTAATCTTCCTTAAACTCTTTGGCTTCCAACAAAGCACTGCAGACACCATGAGGCATCTCACAGCTGTGTTTTCTCTTCTAGGATATCAATGAATGCATTCTTGAAAACTACCCTGAGTGTTCCAACCCCAGGTTATTTTACATCATTCCATATTTTTGTGGACAGCATCCCAGATGCAGGTAAAGAATAACCCAAGCTCTCAGCATGTTAACCTACCAGAATGGCATTCTGGGAATCTTCTGTACCATACTCTAAACCTTTGGGAACTCTACTTATATTTGCTAGCAATCTTCAGATGTTTCACTTGTGACTCTCAGTGTCTGATAGGCAATGAACTTTACAGTTAGGCTTTTTCAGAGGCCTCCAGGGACCACCAGTATGGCTGTGTAATTGGAATGCCAACTGGCCCCTTTCTTATCCCTAAACTTAGCTGTTACCTCTCAGCCCATGAAGTAGTAGAGGTGAAGGATAAGCACCTACCCTGCTCCTACACAGCTGTCCCGGCCATCTGTTGGGTCCAATGCCTAGAGAGCCACACCCAGATTCAAAAGGGTGAGACACTGATAGTAGGATAAAAGGAAACTGTTTCCTGACGATCTTGCCTTGCCCTGGTCTGAATGAATTCTTTTCTTTAGAAAGTGACTTCTTAAGGAAGGGTCTATAGGGTATTTAGGGTCTCACCACTAGATTGGACTCATAGTGATCTGATTGCCAGGGTCCTTAGGAATTAGAGCATGCTCAAGTCAAATAGTGCATCACTGAGTGCTTGTAAAGAACTCTGAGATAATCATAGGCTCCAAACTAGGGCACAGATGCACCTAACCACCTCTCTAGGTGGCTCTGGTGTAGCTAAACTTGCAGCCCATCAGTTATAGCAACAATGAATTATTTTCTTTACTTGGTTGGACATAATGCCTTTAACAGAAGTGACATTTCCCCCCAAAAGAAACTGTTTAGAGGATTCATGTGTTCCTGAAGAGGCCAAGAAGGAACCTCTGATTCTCAGTGGCAGCACATCTTACACTATAATTTCTGATTTATCATTAGGCATGTTGTTGTTAGTGCAGCTTCATTTAGCTCACTGTAGCATAAGAGTTTGTGTATGACCCAAATTTAGGGACTGTGTCTGTCTTTTGCTTTATCCTGAGTTCTAGCAGCCAGCCCCCAGAGTTTCCCCTATAATCAGTACCTCCTTGTTTGTTGCTTCAGATCCTGGAAAGATATGAGACCAGATGACTTACTTTCTCAACACAGTGAAGATATTTATTCCAAAAAGCTCGAACTCCCAAACTGAACTCAAATGATCTCTTTCCTATTGTTGAGCTGAGTACTCACGTACCTTGCCTCACTTTATGTGTGTTGGTACTGAAAACTCTTTCCCACGTTGCTTTGTTCAACTTCACATTACTTTAGGGTAGGCAAGAATTGGTATCACCATTTTCAATGAGAACGTTAGCTTGTCCAAATTCTCCCAAAGAGTAAATGGCAGCCAGACCTGGACCCCCACTCCTGGGCTTTTCTCACTTACACAAAAGCTAACTCAGAGCTACGGCCTACCAGTGAGATTAGGGTGTGTCCTTTGAGTAATTAAAACAAATTTATCTTTTGGCTTTTCAAAGGATCTGATGATTAGAGGCATAAACTGACATTTGTTTTGCTTTCTGCAGAAATACTACATCAGTAATTTTCATATTTCAAAACCAATAACTTCAGCTAATCAGTCTCCATCAGCATTTGTAAGGACCTAAATGTCTGGGTCTGTACTGATCTTTCAACTAATGTTTATTCAGGGCTCATTTTGTTCAAAGCCCTGAATGCTACTCACTGGAGAAAATGACCAAAGGAGGGCCCTAGCCAGGAAGACTAGGGGAAGCTCTGGAGCAGGCTACCCCAGAGGAAATCAGATTTGGACATGTACGAATGGAGATGGCCTGCAGAAGGGATCAACTCCTCATGTGTTGTTGCTGCATTTTGAAAACAATCACTGACTTAAAATGACTTTTATCTCCATGAAGGGAGCCTGGAGAGTGGGCCCTTGAACGCGCCAAGCTGAACGTGAATGAAAACTTCCTGCTCGTGGGGATTCTCGAGGAGTTGGAAGATGTGCTGCTTTTACTGGAAAGATTTTTACCTCATTACTTCAAGGGTGTGCTCAGCATCTACAAGGACCCAGGTAACTCCACCCATGGGCAAGCTTTTCCCTAGGGAGGTCTGCTTCAGGAGTTACTTGCTTTTTGTAAAGGACTCGAGAAAGGAAGGAGTGAAGTAACCTCCTGTGTTCCGGAAGCGTGGTTCCCCTGATTTGCATAGAAAGGTGAGAACCACAAGATGTTGATTTTAAAAATTTGAACTTCAAGTCCAAACATCAACTCATCATTTTTAAAGCCTTGATGGTTTCCTTTATCTCCCTTGGAAACTCTCATCAGCAACATTCTCTGTCAGCCTCATCCTAAGAAAGACCGAATTGTTTCTGTCTTCTCTGTTCTCCTTAGGCTAGTGCCACCACAGCAAGCCTTGTGGATTCGTTCCCTGCTGTGTATGTGGACCTGCCTTGTCCTGAGGTGGGAGATGGCATTCTGTCTAAATGTTTCTCTTTATTTTTTTCTGAAACTGGGGATCAAACTCAGGACCTTGCACTTGCCAGGCAGGTACTTGTGCCCCTGAGCTATCTCCCTGGCCCCAAGAAAATGTTTCTGATGGCAACAGATGCCTGTATCACTGACAGGAAACAAGGCCCAGGCAAACCAGACTTGGCCTGAAGGAGCCCTAGATCCTGTTACTTGAGGTGCCCTCCCAATTTGCTGGAGGGGGCCAGTGGTTGGTCACGCTGCCTCAGTCCCTCTCCTAACTCTAGCTCAGAGATAGAATCTGATCAGCAGAACCCTCAAGATGCCCTGCAGGTGTGTCTCCTCATCAAGAAATGGAGTATGGTTAACCCATAATGGAGTATGAAAGCATGACTAACATTAAATAGTTGTTTCTTGAAACTAAGATTTCCTTTGCCCCTTTGACAGCTAGCAAACTTAAGGAATTTACCAGAATTTATATTGGACAGATTTAAAAAGCTGTTTGTTCAACTTTTATCTCTGTAAGACAGCATGACCTCTACTTTTTCAACAAGGAAAAATCTTATCCTGGATTAGACGTTTTTGAAGGAGAAGTTCATATTAGTCATTTTGTTTTTCTTCCCCCTTTGAATTTTATCTTAGATAACGTGTGTGTGTGTGTGTGTGTGTGTGTGTGTACATGCAAAATATGAATTTGTTGTGCAATACAAAGAATTAAGAGAAAGAAACAGTTGACTCTTGGTGATGTGTACGTACTTTTTTTTTTGGAGGTGGGGAAAGGTCTACAGGGTGTTCAGGGTCTCACTACTAGATCAGACTCAGTGATCTGCCTCTGTACAGCCTCTCAAGAGCTGAGATTGCAGGTGCCCACCACCACATCCACTCTCAATTACCCTGGAGGTGGGGCCAGCACCGCAGGCCTGGGGATTGAACCCCTGACCCCTGTGCCTGCTTGCAGGTGCTTTAATCTGCTGAGCTATTTGGCCAGCCCCTGATGTGTATGTAGTTACAAAATAAAATAAACACACTCTTGATCCATCAATTGGGAATGGTATTGATGAGTCCCCTTATATCACATAGGGGATCTGAGCCTGATGCCTGAAGCAGGACAGGGGCATAGACCAAAAACTTAAATGCACACACTTTTATCTTTGTCCCTCTTAAATACATATAAGCCATCAAGAAATAGCTCATCTCACATAACCCAAATTCAGCCTCAGCTGTTGTCAGGATATTTTCCTTTTAAATATGGGACATCAGAAATGTTGAGCCATCAATTGTTAAAGTAGGTAAGATTTCTGACAGTTAGACTATTAGTAGCTCTTTCAGCCACTATCTTTCCACCTGTAAAGTACAGCTCTCTTTTCTCTTCACGTTTGGCATGGCAATACATCAGACACCTTGGAGAGTGAGAGGGGCATCTGGTATTCTTCTGTAGTGAGATGGAAGGCTTCCATATGCCCAGGCCTACCACAGAGCCAGGCCCCAGTGCAGCTGTACCACTGGCTCACACAGTGCACAGCTTCGTCAGGGCCTTCAGCAGGCGATTAGTGGTATTTACATATCTTGAGTATCACCCCAGTGTAATTCTACTGCCACAAGCATCCACACCAAAAAATGAACTGTGGACCTGATGCTTCAGTGATATCTGCTGTCTTCTGCGGTCTTTGGGGGCATCTTACTGTGATTTTTCTACAGTAATGTTGAGGACCAATGAAGCCCACATTTCTTGTGTCCTAAAGGTTTTCTGAGTCCCCTGAGGCAGGCAATAGGAGTGAGTACACACTTCTGACCACCTTCTCAGTATGCTTTAGCCTCTGCAAAGAGCAAGTACCTGTCTTGTCAAATCAGCAAGTTGATGTGGAGCAGGACACAGGAAGAAGAGCTGCTGTCCCCGGGCTGCTTCACACCAGAGCCACCTTGTCTATATTTGTTGGATTCACATAATGCATGCTAAAATCATGATTCTGCCCTTTTAATTTTTTTTTTTTAGTTTGTAAAGAGAGTACAAATTAGAATTAAAACAGAAAAAAATGACAACTGATACAGAATTTCACTTAACAAAGTAACACGAACTTCACAGTATTTGTTGTAATACACAGTGTTGTCTTCCAACCAGTTATTCGTATCAATGCCCTACCCTTTTTAGAAGAATTTTAGGACTGAAGAGGTAGCTAAGTGGTAGAGTACTTACCTACCTAGCATGTGCAAGACACTCGTTTTAATCCCTACCAATGCATATAGCAATGACAATAATCATGTTGTAACTAAGTTTAGAGAACAGAGAAAAGAAAAAACTAAAGCATAAGATACTGAGGCCTGTATCCCCTGACTCACTGTAGATTAACCAACCATCTGAAAAACTGAAATAATATCCAAACTCTGCTCTGGACTTTTAAATTTGGTATTTGTCCTATTCTTAAAAAAAAATGTAGATAGATGTTGAACATTAGTAATTCCCTTTTAGAAAAAGTAAAAACATCCATCAGCCTCATTACTGATTTTTTACATGGTACTAATGGCAATGACTGTGACACTAGTGAAAATAACAGTGAGCTGTCAAGTGAGCTGTCACACATTTTAGATGGCATTTATTAACTTCTTTCAAGTAATATTTGTGTCAACAACTTGCCAATTAGAGAAGTTAATAAACTTCCTAAATGATAATAACTTAACTTTCTTTCCTATTGGTTTCTGCAGAAAAATATGCTAGGATTAGGTAAATTTATCTCCTTCAAAAAATATTTGAGAAAATTAGCATGAAGAAATTTTTTTAATGTATCTAATGTATTTTTAATGTATTTAATGTATTTTTTTTAATGTACACAGTCTACAGGGTCACACTACACAGATGGGACTTGTAGTGATCCTCCTGTTTTCAGTCTCCCAAGCACTGGGATTACAGGCACGCGCCACAACACACGGTCTCAATCGCCATCTCAGAGAGCTCAGGGGGCAGGGCCTGCACGGCATGCTGAGGATCAAATCCCATTTCCTGCTTGTGGTTAAGCAGGTGCTTGAATCCAATGAGGTATCTGGCCAGCCCCTGAAGTTTTTAAAAATTAGTCATTTTACATTAATATTTGAGTCTTAGAGACCCAGCTAGTGCACCTCAGAAGTTTGTTATAGTAACTATGTAATATGAAGTAAAAAATTAAAGTTAAGTATGATAGATAACCAAAAAGGTATGGTCAGGTGTTTCTTAGCATCCTGGGGGCAAGAATTATGGAGTGACCACTCAAAAAACTTAACCCATGTCTGGGCATGCATTTGAAATAGAGAGAACCCAGGACCAACAGACTACCAGGGAAGAGCGGCCCCATTGGTATAAATTATACAATTTCACTTTTATTGATTAATCTCTACTGTATTTGTTCATTTTTTGCCCCCTTTTAAAAATGAGACACTAAAGCCAGACAAGAGAGGGTGAGAGGCTGATCCATAGTCACCTACCAGGAGGTGAAGGCAATGAAACTCACATGCTTCTGACCTGGGAATATTAATGTTTATGAATCCTGACATCTGAAAAATTGGTATGCGGTGAGCTACCAAGACATTACTGGGCTGGGGAGATAGTTCAGCAGTCCAAGCGCCTGCCTGGCAAGCAAGCGCAAGGACCCATATTTGGTCCCTGGTCCCGCATACCATGCTCACCCTGAAATCCCAGGCATGCTGTGTCAGCCAGCACCAAACAGGGCGTGGTGGCTCCTGCCTGTAATTGCAGCACTGGGGAGGCTGAGACAGGAGGATCACTATGAGTCAGAGCTGCGTAGTAAGACCCTGTATCCAGTAAATAAGTGAATAATTTTTTAAAAAAATCATTAAGTCATAATTTTGAAGCTAAAATTTCAGCAGTCATAAATCCACAATACACAAAATTATTTATTATGAAGAACCTGTATATATTTGTGATATGAGCACTCCTTTTATAAATACTTGATTTGGCCAGTTTCCAAGCTTTCCTTGTGTAATTCCTCCACTTAGCATGCAGACATAGAACTATATGACCTAATAGAAAGCCATTGCTTTCCTTCTGTAAGGAATTCCTAACCTCAAATGTCCAACCTTTTAGCCTTATATTTTGAATACCTGCCATGACTAGAACTACCAGTATTCATTTTCAGCTTGCTTCCATTGCTCGTGTAGACAGTGGAGCCACAGTGGAGAGAGCACTAGCTATTTTGTGGGCCACCTTGAGAATGTGGTTGCCAACTGTCACAAAGGAAAAATGTGTGATAAATTGACTTAAATATTAACTTTACATATTTAAGTTTATTAACAAGGTGAGTGCTTTTTGAAAGGTTATTTTATTTAAATAATTTATAAACAATAATGATATAGTACAAAGTAGTGTTTTTATTTGTTTTCATTATGTACAAATGATAACTGGACTTCCCCTTCGTAGTATTTTGTGAATTCATTTACATTGCAGTTTTCAAACCTCAGGACATTTTCTACAAAATAATATCAAATACATAAAATAAAATTTGAAATAGTATGCTACAGGAAAAGTTCAAGTCTTCATTTATGTATGAATAAAAATGTCAGATAGAGTTATGAAAAGTAGTACAGAATAAATGCTTGTTTTTCTCATAGTAAGCAATAGCATTTGCAGCCCAAAGCCCTTTGCTGAGCTTTTGGAAGCCCTACAGTTTGTTCTCTGCCATGGTCCTGCTCGCAGGCTGAGGCAAAGGCAGGTTCCCACGGATGTTCTTGAAGTTTGTATGTTTGTATTATTATAATATGAATGTGTTATGAAAAAATTTTTAAAACTGCTTATTCTACCTTTAGTTAGGAGGTTACAGAGTGCTCCCTACTCCAGAAAATAGTTCTTATCAGTCCCCACTGTCCAAAGTTTCATAATGGAGGCTGTCGCCACCTACAGGACAGGCTAAATTCTTCACAAGGAGTTAATTCCTTCTCCCTTATGGCGATTCTCGCATCCCTTGCGTATCTCTGTTGAGAAGACAGTACACATGATAATTGGAGAACAGACTCAGGAGTAGGTGATCTGGCCTATTAAGTCACTCTCCCACTTATTAATGGTACAGTTGGAACACAGTACTCCCTCTCCAAGCCTCTATTTCCGCAACTGCATAAGATGCATAAATACTATCTACATTTCCAAGGGTTGTTGTGAGAGACGCGGCTGCCAGATCCGTGTGGAGTCCTTGCCTCAGCCTTCGTGTAAGCAGAACGTTCAGCAATTAAATATCAGCCTGCCCAGCACAGGTAGCAGAGAGGCAGGGCTGTGTCTATGACTTCAGGATCTTTCTGTGACTTCAACAGACAGGGAAAAGAAAGGGGGTGAACTAGGGATGGAGGGAAAGAAGAAAGGTGAGGCTCCATGTGTTTTGTCTGTTACAGCTCATCTATGGCTGTGGACTCTTGTGCCTTCAAAGCATTGCATTTCTGTCTTAATGACTTAGAGAGGGAACAATTCTATTTTGGTCACTGCCATGTTTCTTGTCAATGCCATGCTCCTGAACCAATCACAGGGAATAAGTTAATTGGAAATACTGCTACTGTAATACCCTCAGGGGCTGAAAATCACACATAGTCAAAGTTGCTGAGTGTTTTTAAAACATCATCTGTCTTTATGCCTGGACTTTTACCAGAAATGTCAGAGATTTAAAAGTTTAAATGAAATTCACTCTTGAGATGTGATTGGAGCCAGTTACCCTTAGTTTATGCTTAATAATCGAACTTCTCCAGCTGTTATTTAGTAAGTGAAGGATGGGAGCCTGCAGACTTAATGAAGTTTTGGTTTTGGTTTTGTTTTTAACGTAAGACTTTAAGGTTCCTTACTTGCAGAATTACATACAGTACTGTACTTTTGAACATGAGGTTAATGAGGTTAACATACTAGTCCCTGTAGGCTAACCTTTGTCCAGAAGGTGGCAGCATCATTCCATTTTCCCAAGGACAGACTTTGGGTTTCCAAACAAACTCACATGCAGAAAGTTTACATAATGTTTGGACACAGATGTACAATTATGTCTAATTTGGGGCCTCAAAATGGGGTCTTGAGTTTCAAAAGGACCCCAAGTTCATCTGATTGCAGTAAACTGCATTTTATGAAAATTGATGACAATGGGGATTTGGGGTTGAGCTTTGCAGTTTATGTAAGCTAAATATGTATATACATGTATTATGTATATCACACATAGTATATATACATGGGTATTTATGCAGTTAAGTGATTTATACATACTTATACAGTCAACTCTGATTTACATTTGTATATGTCTATCCATTATTCTGCAAAGTTTGAATTAAAGTGTTGTTTTTTCATTACCATTTTTATTTCCCCCTTCCTATTGCTCTTGGGCTAAAACAAAAATTGAAAATTACTTTAGAACCTCAAAAAGATGCAATAATGGCCAGGGAAATTTAAATTACCCATGTACAGAAACCAGCAAAGTTGTTACGTGGCTCCCTTTGCTGTGTATGTCTACCATCCATACTCTCCATGAAGATTTTCTTACCAGCCATGTCCAAACCATTTCTAAGTAATAATCATGTACATAGCAATTTGCAGCTTGTAAACCATTTTGAGTATAGATGATCTCACTTCATTCCCAAATGAATCCTCTGAAGTTGAAGGAGCAAATATGCTTTTTTTTTTTTTTTTCATTTTCTAAACAAGGAAGCCAAGCTTCACACAGGCTGCACAACTTGCCCTCAGTTACCAAATCCCATGTGACAGTGCTCGTGGCCCGACAGAAGTGATACTCAAGCTTCTGTTCCCCAAAATACCAAAAACACTTTAAATTTGTAACCCCTTAAAAGTAGCCTTAATGTTTAGTCATGAGTCCAGAGTGTATTAAGCATTCAGAGTGTACATAGTTTGTTGAAAGTAAAAAGTGAGAAATAAAATCTAAGGATGGCCTCTGGTTCCTGTATGGTCTGTACAGTAGGAGACATGAGCTCTTACCTAACATATGGGAGGCCCCAAGTTCAGTCTGAGCCTTGCAAAAATAAAGAAATCCCAGTGATCTCCAGTGTATTATCCTAGCCAGCATGTGGTAACCCACACAGAAGAAAGTAATTTTGAAAACTGGCTGCCTTTCTCATGGCGGTGGAGAGGTAGAGGACTGTGGTGTTGGACTCTTCAAACAGCATGTACAGCGCAAACTGAAGCCACAGAACTGTTCAGCTGCAGCCACTGGGGAGGAGTTGAGAATGAACACATAACCTAAGGGAATTGAATTAACTCCTAAAACCTTGCAGGTTTTTAGGAAACAGCTTCCTGAAGGGAATGGTAACTGCAGGCTGATGATAGCTTTAAACATCTTTCAGAACCATCACCATCTCACAGTGGTGCAGTCTGTAGATGTATTCATTTTATGAAAGCTCAGCTTGCAGCATGACTTATATACTTTTGACTTCATTATGTTGTTATTGCTTTGCCACAAGTAACAATTACCTTGAGGTCTGTGTTTTAAACACATCTTTTCCTTGATTACTGATTTGTGCTTGCCTTAGACGCGTTCCTCTTTCAGAAGAAAGTGTCTCTAATTTTATCATGTAAGATTACCAGGAAAAAAAGGAACTTAATTTGCAGGCATTGATTTTCTAAATAACTTTACAAAATGTTTCTCTTTTGTGAAAACTAGTATTTAAGCAGCAAATATGACCTGGAAACAACAGAAAGTTGAACAAACACATTCAACAAATATAACCAAGTACTCAAGTCTGCAATCTGCCAGAGTGGTGTCAAGAAGGAAGGGTCAGGCTGGAAAACCATAGAGGATAGGAGTTGGGGTGCACAGCCTTGGGGAGACATTTGTGCTGGGCTGTAGTGGGTGCATAGGAGTGTGACCGAAAGGAGGCGTGTGAGGCAGACAGCATAACATGAGCGCAGGCGTGGAGGTGGGAGGGCTGCTCCGCCCTCATCGGCCTGTACTCACCGAGCCTGCCTCCCTGAGCTCCCTCCCCTGGTCCTTCACAGCTACTTTCGAGTCATCCTACCTTTAACAACATTCTCCCCAGGCCAGGGGCAGCACCAGCAGCATTAGCTCTCCATGGGGCACTTGGAGCTGAGTAATCCATACCAGTCCTGAAGCAGCTGCCAGGCCACAGCTGCCGGAGCGCCATGTGTCACTCTACAGGCAGTGCCTTCCCCTGCCCTCTCCCATCCTGGCCACTCCCTCAGACTTTCTCACCTTCCCAGCAGCATATCACAGACACCTCTGGGTCCTGGGTGCCCCCACAGACTTGCTCCTTGCTTTCTTCTCAATCTCCCCACCTGGCCAGCCACCCTCTAGGCTGTTCACCCTACTGGCTCCTGCTGGCTTGTGTGTCCCTTGTCACCGTGCCTCTCCAGATGTCACTCACTGCCCACCAGTGTGGATGCCTCTCCTGTGCCTAGTCAGTACCTGGGCCAGGCTGGAGCTGCCTGTGTGCCTGTGCCCTGTTCTCCTCCAAGCCCTTGGGATCGTCCCTGCAGAACTGGCCCTCCAGCCTCCTCCACTCCATGCACCTCATCTCTTCTGAGCCCCCAGCGTCCCTCTGAAGAGTCCCAGATCCTCCCCTCTGTCTGCCTTCCATTCCCACAGAGTGGCCACACTTGGGGGCGGCAGTTTTCTCTTGTGACTCACTTCACAAAAAGAAAAGCCATCTGACAATATCTGGGTGTGTGGTGGATTCAACAATGATCTTCTGTACTGAGAGGTTAATTTCCTCTCGTTTAGAATTTAATCACTTGGACTCTGAGCTGCATGTAGCTGCACTGACCATAATATGCTTCATGTTGAGTAAGCAGATGACTGGGGGGTAGAATTAGTCACCACAGATTTCAGCTTTTGGACTTTTCCTACTAACTGCACAAAGCTCAGTGCTTCTGAAGGTTGCGCAGAGATCGGAGACCTCACCTCAGAGGTTGACAGTTGATCCTGATAAAGGCTTTGCAGCTTCCTGCCTTTTCACATGTGCACCATCAAGGTCACTACACAGAGGTGAGTGCAGTGACGTGCAGAGTCCCAGACGGAAGACTTCGGAGCTGCCTCTGTGCGCTTGGCTCCTGGCTTTACCTCCCGGACAGTCTTCACTTATAAAACCCGCCCCAGCTGGGGGAAGCACCCTCCTTTCACCTATGACTCAACGCTTTACAGTGCAAGTTTTCTTTTCTTGTCCAACTCAGTCTTTTCCAGATAGAAATTTTACATCTTCATCTGTATATTTTTTCATGTCACAGATGTTTTATCAACAACAGCATCCTAGCATTTTCATCTAGAAAGTAACATCAGGTTGTGAAAAGAACACAGAGGAAAGCTAAGACCATCCACACACACACTATGTTGTTGTTGTTGGGGTTTTTTTTTCATAGTTTTTTGTAGACTGTATTAAGCATAATGGTGTCACTGCCCACAAACCCATAGGGAAATGTGGCATTTACCCCCCACTGATGAGAAGAGTAGTGTTGCCCTTGTCCACTGGGAGTCTTGGATGGTCTGAAACTGGTAGATGTCGTTAGCCCTGTCCCTCATACATACTTTTACATTGTCACAGCCAGGCACTGCTCACTGGTTTCCGAGTGGGTGTTCCTGTAATTTCACCTCTTCATTTGTAAGTATATTTATTAAAATAATGTATGTATATGACCAGAATCAAATAGTACCAAAGATGTGTAATAACAAGCAATGCTTCCCTCTGCAACATCCCTGTGCAGTCTGGCTGCGCAAAGACTGTAACTTTCAGCATAGTTAGCTGTGTCTTCTGAGAGTCACGCAGCTATCAGTAGTGTACTGAGGATCTATGGCTTGCATTAGCTATTGAAGAAACTATTTAGCTCTCTTACTCCATCACCCTTACTTCTGCTTCCTCATGCATCCTCCTGAGATGGTTGCAGCCACATCAGATGTGCAGTCTCTCACGGCATCACCATGGAGATGCATGTTTGGTTGATACTAGTAGTACATGGTTGTTTTCCTTCACCTCTTGCACAACTTTCTGATTTTTGTGCCATTAATTCTTGTGCCTTTTGAAAGATTTGCTTGTGTATGTTTAAACTAGTCAAAAACTTTACATGTGTCATTGCATCTGTTGCATCAATATTGTTTTTAATGCTGTTTCAGTATTATTAGCTTTCATTTCCCTCCCCCCAAGTGGCAAGACTCCTTCCTTCTTCCTGCTTAGCTCCCTTACTTTCCCTTTTATTTGAGTTCCACTCACTAAGCTCTACTGAAACTTCCTTTCCACATATGTCCTGGTTGGATCTCCAGCTTTCTGAATCCCACAGATCTTGTTTCTTGGGATGTGTATGTGTGTCTGTGTGTCTGTGTGTCTGTATGTGTGCATGCATGTGTGCCTGTGTGTGTGTTTGTGTGTGTGTGTGTGTGTGTGTGTGTGTCTGTATTGGAGGTTGAACCCAGTCTTCACACTACATCCACATCCCTTACTTTTTCAGACTGGGTCTCACCAATTTGCTAAGTTCCCCACCCAGGTGGGCCCAGCATGCCTGGCTCTATTTTATGATTTAGTAGCTCACTTTATAGCATGATTTTCCTGTGTTGCTTTCTGATAAAAGATACATAGGAGGATACATTCCCTCCTCCTCCTCCTTCCTGTTCCCCTCCCCCATCTATCATTTCTGGGGTTCTTTTCTTTCTTTCATAATTTTATCATCACCTTTGCCTCCTATGTATCAGAGTACCACAGACTGGATAAGTTCTAAACATTAGAATTCATGGCACTGGAAGCTGGGAGGCCAAGGTCAGAGAACAGCATCTCTGTGAGATCTTCTTTCTGCATCACAGCATAACTGAAGGTATCACATAGCAAGAATGTGAGGGGCCAGAAAGGGACCCATGTTCCCTTTTTTATCAGTATCCCTTGCGTAGCATGACCTGTCCACTCCCAAAATACTGACATTAATCCACAGCCAGGACCTAAACCACTTGTGAAAGTTCTACCTTTCAACACTGTTCCGAAGTCAGTTGCATTTCAGCCTGAGCTTGGAGAGGCCATGGAGACCACAGCGGGAGTTATTCAGTCCTTGGAAGTCGGAGAGGTTTGAAGAGCTTGGGACTCAGCTGTCTCACTTGTTCACCAGTTTGGCTCTGGGTGGATTGCTTCTCACAGCCATCGCATTCCTGATTCCTCCTCCTCCTCC
>PVKN010016926.1:0-17611 GCA_004027915.1 Capromys pilorides | reverse complement strand
AAAAAAAAAAAAAAGTTTTGACCATGAGAATCAAGATTTCCCTCGGGGAGGTGGCTGGGACTCCCTTTCCTAGGCCTCAGGCCCTCTTGGGAGCAGGTGCAGCGTGCACTTCCAGCGTGGGATACTGAGGCCCCCACAGGAGGAGACGCGCTTGAGAAGACAGTGCGAAGACTTCTTCTGGCCAGCAGGGGGCGGCCTCCAGTAGTTGGCGCATCTCTAGGCCTGGCCTCCTCCTCCTCCCTGGAGAGCCTCGGACCGCGCCTCCTCCCCACAGTTAGTCAGAGCAGTTTTCTGCTGCTTGAAACCCAGGACCTGTCTTTGGGTCAGCAGGGTGGCCAGGGCAGCCCGGCCTACTGATGACCCGCGAACTACAGGTGGTGGATGTCAGTGGGGGGGGGGAGGCCTGCAGTTAGGGGGACTCCCCGACACCACATCCCCGACACCACAGAGGCTGCCAGGGCTCTGCAGAGTTCCTGTTCCCTGGCCCTGGGCTGATATCACCTGTGGTGATGTGCCAACAAATCTATCGCCCGAGCTCTAGCATCCCCACCAGCTAGGGTGGATGTCTGCTGGGGGAGGAGGCAGGCCCCAGGGTGTCCCTAGGATTTATCTTCCAATCTAGGCTGGAACCTCATGCTGCAGCCTGGGGGGGAGGGGGCCGGCCTCACCACTAGGGGTCAGCACCGCGCAAGGAGACCCAGGAGCCAGTCTAGCCCAGAAGCAGGGTACCTTAGGCAGGCATCTGTCATTGCCTACCACACGTGGGCACCTTGCTAACTGGCCTCTGCGTTACTGTGCTGAAATCCTCAGGAGGGCGCTATGCCCTGCGTCCTTATGCAGACGGATGATGGGCAGGAGGCCCAGCAAAGAGACATGGGAATCCCCCCAGGGACTCTGGGTGTAACCTCCACAGGTCACTGTCGCCAGGATCCTGGTAGGTTTCAATAGTCTTTCTGGCATGAGCTCCCTGTATGTGCCCAACCACCCTGTGGAGAGGACTGTGGGATCAAGACCCCACACCCCGGGCATAGTAACAGGAAGGACACAGAAGCTCAGAGGACTCCCATGTGTGGCTCAGGTCCACGGAGACAGGTAGAACTGAATTCTGGGCTTTGGGTTCCGGCCTGGGGTGCTCCACCCCACACACAGGTACCCCAGGGACTTGGTCAGAACAGTGGCAGAGAATATGGGGGCTGTTATTTTGCAATTAAAGATTTCCGTTTTTCTTCCCAGGTGGCCAAATAAAAACTTTCCTGCAGAGACATTTGAAAACAAAGAAATAGAGGTCATATGCAACCCTACTGACCTGGGGAAAGTAATATTCCTACGTTTGTGTACCCCCCCCTAATGTTTTCCTAAATATCCGCCATCCTGTTCATCCTCGCTTTTCTTAGCAGTTGCCTGGGTGTGCGCGTGAGCTGGGACCTCCCAACATCCCACACTTCTGGGTGCGGGCCACGGATGGCTCCAGGGGGGCCTCGGCTGGCAGTGTGGCCGTGGATGCCTGCGGGCTGCTCCTCCGCCCACGGCCCCACTCCCACTCTCTCTGGCGCTTTGGGGAGCAGCCTGAGGTCCGGCGGCCCTGCAGGTGGCCCTCACCATGGCCAGCTCGGCCTCCAGCTCCTTCATGCGGTTATCCTTGAGGTCCAGCTGGGAGCGCAGGGCCGCCGCGTGGTCCGTGGCCTCCTTGGCCTGGCGCCGAAGTTCCCACTTCTCCCGCTCCAGCAGGTCCTTCTCCTTGGCCAGGGCCTTGACCGCGTCCTCACTCTCCTGCAGGCGGGGCAGAGAAAGTGTCCATGGGGTTACAACCTGGTAGGGGGCTCAGGTCCAAGTCCTTTGGGGGACCCATCACGGGTCACACCTCTGCTCTCCGCACACTTGACTTTTAGAGACGGAGTCTCACTGTGCAGCTCAGGCTGGCCTGGAGCTCACTTTGTAGTCTAGGCTGTCTTTGAACTTGAAGCCATCTTCCTGCCTCAGCCTCCTGAGTGCTGAGATCGTAGGTGCGAGCCACCATGCCCGGCCTCATGCTTACATGGGGGGAGGGGGGGGTCCTCAACTGCACAGCACTCTGTCACTGAGAGCTTGTGATGCGTGGAGCGCCAGGTCACGTGCTTGGGCCACACAATGTCAGAGTTCTCCTGGCCTCAGCGCCCCTCTGTCACTCTGGTACAGATGGGGAACAGGCTCAGAGAGGGTAAATGGGAAGCCCTGGGCACTGAGATAGGAACAAGGACCCCCAACACCCACATCCACACTGTCCAGGCCCAGAGGCCCCAGGGGCTGTGCCCGTGTTCTCCGGGTGCCCGAGCCTGGCCTGACCTTGCGGTGCTGCTCGTAGTTGCGGATGAAGTCCCGCAGCTGTTCCTCGCGGCTCTCCAGCGTGGCATACAGCTGCTGCATCTGGCTCACCAGGTCCGTCTTCTCACCCTTCAAGCGCTTCCGGTCGGCCTTCATGGCTATGGACAGAAGAGCGTATTAGCCCTCGAGACCTCAGCATCTGGCCCTGGAGCCTTTTCACAGATGGTGTCTCTCCCGGACTCCCAGGATGCCAAGCCGACCCACCACGTCTATATCCTGCTCCTCACCCCTCAGATTTATCATGCACACGGAAAGCAGATCCTGCTTCGAAGTCTCTCCAAGCTCCAAACTGGCTGGGTCACCCAAGGTCAGGAGCTGACAGCTGAGGAGCTGCAGACCCCACAGCCCCGGATGAGAAAGAGGACTCGATTCATTCCTTGGCCAAAACAAAGCCTGAGACTCTGGCCCACAGAAGGGCAGCCACACAGCCCCTCACTCATCCTATTTCCTCTCTGGGAGGAAGGGTCTCATTAAAAAAAATGCAAGACGATCAAGCAATGGCCGTGACTCATCCAGATGGCTGATACTGACAAAAGTTCTACAAAGTCCTATACATGGTTTCAAGGTAAATCCTGAGGGGATTTGACTGACCTTGTCAGATACGAAAATTACATGTCTTGTTATATAGGTCTTGCTTCAACTTGGCCTTAATTACCCAGCAGAAATGTTTAATCATGAGGCATTAACAAATAAAGCCAGTTTAGTATGCTGAGCTGTAAAAGGCTCAAGTCAACAGCTTCCGACATTGCCAGTTCTGCCAATAACCCACTACTATTATTGAATATTGCCCTATGTATATAGCTACTTTCTCTTAGTTCAATGAGAAGAAATATTTTTACCAAGAGTGTTTAGAAAAGTTATCATGTCTGCATCTTGTACTCTGAACAACTACTATGAAGACAATATGCATTGTATCAATTATTGTGGCTGTCCTACTAACGTGTTTTGAAACTGTCTCAATGTTATTTCTTATTAAAAGTAAAAAAATTAAAATTAAAAAATGAAACAAAACATGCAAGATATAGCGCCCAAGATAAGACACCCAAACAAGTGAAAACAACGGGCTTCAGCAAGATTCAACTCATTTGCTTTACAGCGCACCATCGGGAAATGTGAGCCAACCTACAGGACGGGGGAGGGTAGCTCTAATTCCTGTAGCTGATCGGGGACAGCTTGAGAATATGTAAGAAACTTTTACAGCTTAATAATGAGACCTATTTATAGACAGAGAACCAAGAAAAAGAAGCTAAGCATGGTGGGACGTGACTGCAATCCCAGCGGCAGGAAGATGGAAAGTTTTTTAAGCCTAGGCTAGGCTTAGCCAGGTCCTGTCTCAAAATAAAATGACCAGAAAGGCTAGAAAGGGCTAGGACATAGGTCACTGGGGAGGCCTACGATCAGCCCTGAGGATTGAAAAAGGGGGTGGGGGGCCGGCTGGGCATGGCAGCGCATGCCTGTAATCCCAGCACTCGGGAGTTAGGAAGATTGCTGTGAGTTGAGGCCACCCTGGGCTACAAAACGAGCTCAAGGTCAGCCTGAGCTACATGGTGAGATCCTATCTCAACAACAACAACAACAACAACAAAAAAGCAAAGCAACAAAAGATAAAGGCAACCCATTTAAAAAATGGGTGAAGAATCTAAATAGTACGCCAAGAAATGACCAAGAATCTACGAGAAGGTGCTTGACATCATTTTGATGCAAGTCAAAATCACCAGGAGACGCCACAAGCATGGGTAAGATAGAGCAGCCGGCAGCAAGTGTGGGCCCGCAGGCAGAGAGACGGAAGTCCTCTCACCCTGTGAGGAAGAAAATAACGGTCATGTAGTGGATTTGGAGAACAGTCTCGGGCGTGGCCCTCCGAAGATCACAGAGAAGCTGCCGGAGCCAGTGACTCTGCTCCCAGGCATATAGCTCGGACAGGAAACGCATAAGCTTGAAGACATGCGTTCCTAGCAGCTCTAGTGACAATAACCCAAAAGGCGGAGGCCACCCATGTGTCCAGCAAGGAATGATCCAACAAAATGCACACGACAAAGTATTTTGTGATGGAAGGACGCCCAGGACTGACCTAGGGGACCAGCCCTGCGGCGAAGTCACAGGACCCCAAGTACAGAAAATGTCTCTTCAGAGGGAAATCTAGGCAGACAGTAGCTCAGCCGCTGCCTCTGCTTAGGACTCCGGGAACGTGGGTGACAGCTGAGGGTCATGGGGCTTCCTGCAAGGCGCCGGGGATGTTCTGATGTTGGCTGTGGTGACGGACATGTAACCACGAACGCGCTAAATCCCTGGCGTGGGGGCCTGAAGTGGGTGACCTGTGCCCTTCTGTGGGTTAGATCTCAATCAGGCTGTTCACACAAAACAAGCCAGACAGTGTCATGTGCTTGAGTCAGGGCCTCTCTCCTGCAGGCCCGGCTCCTTGATGGGGAGCAGGCTCAGGATAGGTCCTGACTGCAGGACGGGCGCCCTCGGGCTCTCCAGAGCCCCTGGAGAGAACACAGGGGAGGGCTTTCAAGGGCTAAGTCTGCAGCAGGGAACAGGGCACAGCAACTCCTGGGTTCTGGAATTTTCCAGCCTGAGGCAGCCCGGAGCGGTCCAGTCACTGGCCCAAAGCACAACAGCCATGTGCAGGTGCCACAGCAAGATCGACCTTGGGGACCATAGGCCTTGGGCGGTCCTTTCAAGTCCAGCTTGGCCCACTCATCCTCCTCACAGCTTGGCCAGCAGGGGCTTAGTTCACCAGGAAAGCAGTTCCGCATCTGCCAGCCCCCCAGGGAGAGACCTTGGCTGCCCGGGCTGGGTGGGCGAGGGGCTGGGGGGAGGCACAGCCAGGCTAGTTCTGTATTCCACCCCAACATCACAGGAGAACCTGGCTTTTTGAAATCCCATCATCCAAAGAGGTATCTGGTGTTAATGGCATAGACCTAAAATGTCCCCAATGGGCTCATGTGTTCAGAAGTGGGGCTTTGGGCAGTGTCTGGATCCTGAGGGCTGTAAATGCAGCAGATTAATCCACTGACTTGATTCTGTTCTGATGACTACATGGAAGGCAATAGGGACAGAGGAGGGCGCTTTACCTGAGGGCAGAGGGTCATGTGACCTCAGGCACCGGTCCAGCCCCACCCCCAGGCTCCTCCCCTCTCATCCAGCCCCGCCCCCTCAGGCTCCTCCCCTCTCATCCAGTCCCACCCCCTCGGGCTCCTCCCCTCTCTGCAACTTTGCTCACCCATACCTTTCCCCTACGTTTCACAGCCCTCAGGCTCACAGGAATGGAACTAACTAACCGTGGACTAGAACCTCAGAGACCATGAGTAAAATACATCTTCCGCCTTTGTTTATGTCAGGTACCCTGTAGGCAGGTGCGGTACTTGTCACCCATAAGATGGTGAGCCAAAGCCACACAGCAGGCCAAGGCACGGCAGGGTCCAATCAGGACCTGCCTCTCTGACTCAGCTGGTTTCACACTGGTGGGCACGAGGACAGTACGGAACTTGGGGACAGTTCCTCGGAGCTGGGAGAGAGACACTTCCTAGGAGCAAGGCACGCAGATGTCCCTGTGGGTTCCTTTCTGCCCTTCATCCTGCAGGGGTCGTGCCTCTGCTCTTTGGCTAGAAATTAATCCCCCAGGCTCCGATCCACCTCTGTCAACAGCCCTGTCTGGGTGAGAACCGGCTCCAGCTTAGCTCTCTGCCAACCGGAGACTGGGGGGGGGGGAGGGTGCACCCCCATCTTCCAGTGTGGCATCCCTGAGCTTTTCCTGGCTTTTGCCACATTTTATGCCACCCTGAAACCGTCAGATACACAGAGAAGCCCGGGTACTCACAGCCACGGAAGAACGTGGCACTGTGGATCCTGCTGTCTCTGCCAGGGGGCATGTGTGAAGAAGCTGCCCAGGGAGCAGCCCCTTCGAGGCCATAAGCATCTGAGTACTGCATTGCCTACTCAGGAGAGCACAGGGCCCTAAACAAATGGGCAGCTTCCCAGCTCCAATCCCCAAGCAATCATTTCCACTCTACACACAGCTCTGCGAGCCCACTGCGAGCCCTTCCTCCTGCCCTCTGTCACTGTGAGGCTGCTGTCTGTCCTTCAAAGCCAGTTCCAATGGCCGCCACACGCTTGCCCCAGGGCTGTGGCTGGAGCTCTGAGCGCTCCACGTGTTTTCCAGCCATTTAGATTCACCCAGGCGGGTCCCATTCCAGCTGCCAGGCCACTGGAACCACCGTCACGGTCCTTGCAGGCGATGTCACACCTGCTGGGCCCCATAAAGTCAGGGAATGAGACCGGCCTGGCTCTTGGAAATGCCCTCGCCTGTGAGGGGGCAGGTGTACTCCAAGCTTCGGGCCCCTGGGGCCAGCGCTCACAGGGAGGAAGAGAGTTTGAACACAAGGGCATTTTCTTTCCCCAACGAGGTGGCCCTGGCAAGCCACCCTCATCTTCCTTTCCTGAGCATTAGTTTCACCCCACCTCCAGCACAAGGAAAGCACTGAATTCTCGGGGTTCCCTTTGGCTTCCAAGACCCCAGGAGACCTCCCTGTACCACTCTGGCCTGGATGACGGCTTGTAGGACATCCACAGATACGCCACAGACATGTGCATGTGGTGGTCCATGCCACACAGTGGGGCAGGGCGGGTGGCAATCTGAGCTCGGGGACCTGCCTAGCACCTTCCCTGGCTCTGGGTGCTTGAGAATAATCTGTCTGTCCTCAGATTCCAAGATACTAAAACGATTCCCATGCAATGACCGTTAGCAAGGTTTTCGCTACTTAACTGTTGCCTGCTTTATGAAGTCATTCTGCACTGCAGATGGGGAGTGTCCTGGGGGTGCTGAGCAGCCTGGTGAGTGCCGGGTGGCAGACCTGGCCTGCCCAGGACTCGCCCCACTAATGTGCTGCCACTGAGCCAGCCCCGCAGCGTGGTGGTGACCACAGACTCGTCCTTGCCTGTCCCCGGGACCGTGCTGCAGTGGGGCAGAACCTGCGAGTGGGAGAGGAGCTGCGGTGCACTGAGGAAGCCCCAGGGGATGTCTATCGGAGGCCCAAGCAGGCCTTACACACTGCTGCCTGAGGACGTGGAGGACACGACCCAGACCCGCACGTGGACACTCCGACCACAGCCGCTGCTCCTGGCACTGCCCAGCCTCTGGGTGGGCTCTCTAGGGTCTCCACCGCAGGCATCTTGCGCACACCGTAGCTGCCAGGAGGTGTACATGTGCACACAAGTGTGGGTGTACTTCTGCATGTGCATGGCTGTGTGTGTGTGTGTGTGTGTGAGTGTGTGCTTGAACCAGTGGCTCGTAAGGAATGCCCCTGGCTCCCCGCCTCTGGCCTCCTCCCCAGCCGGAGTTACACTGGCATTCCATGCCCATTGTCAGGCTTCTCATTCTTTTAAGCTCAGGAGACCGTGGGCTTTGTCCGGGACGAGCCACAGCCAAAAACCTTTGTACAGTGTCCCTGATAAACACAAGCGCAGAGGTGGGGAGGGAGGTGGGCGGCAGAGTTCAGAGGCCACCTGGCCCTGCGGAACTACCCAGCCTCAGCCACCAGGGGGCTCCTTTCCTTTTCCGTGTAGCATTCCTGACCCGTCTGAGGCTTTCCACAGAGACTAGGAGGCGGGCGGCGGCAGGCAGGTGCCAGGAGGAGGTCTCGGCATGCTGAGCTTCTGAACACACACCCACCGAGATGGGAGGCTCTGTATCCAGCTCACCTTCCCTTTACAGATGGGGAAACTGAGGCCTAGGCAAGGAAGGAGAACAGTCCAGGTGTCCTGACACTTGCATCAATAGAGGTGGGGCTGGACCCACCCACCTAGGAATCTGCCTGAGCTAAGGAAGCCTCTCTTTCCTCACCTGCAGGGGACAGACCGTTCCAGTGAATACTTGGGCTGAAACTTTGAGCGTCTGGGGAGAGACAACCTCAGGCAGACACTCGCCAGAGTCAGGGAGCCTGGATGCCAGTGAGGGGACCCCGAGCCTCCCGAGCCTCCTCGGTGAAGCAGCATGCAGTCACTGCCTCCTGCCAAGGCTCTGGGGGACAGCGCAGCACAGTTCTGCAGCACACAGCGAGTGCTCGCTAAGGGCCGGCCTTTCTTCCCGTAGTCTCCCACCTCCCCATGCCTGCAGGCCTGAGCTCCAGCCCCTGGAAATGCAGGGCTCCTTGTGCAGTGGGCTGGTGTCTGAGTGGGGAGAGACCCAGCATGGAGAGACAGCAGCCTGGGGTGCAGTGGGCGGCCCACAGACTTGCCGCTGGATGCCAGTTTGCTACGGCTTCTTCTGGTTGCAAGATGAGCAAGAAGAGATCAGAGGAGGTCAACATTCACCTGACTTCACCCAGGGTCACTTCCCCCATCGTGGCCCTCGGGCAAGAGAGAACACTGACCCCAGGACTTGGACAAGTGGTGACCCTCAGCAGTCAGAGCTGAGAAAGCTACACCTAAGACAGGCCTGGCTGGAGACGTGGATGGGGCTGGGCTGAGCCCCACTTCTGTGAAGGTCAAGGCTCCTCTTCTCACTGTGTCATGGAGAGGGGAGCAGGTCACTCACAATGAGCAGCAGGCACCTGGCACCAGACCCCAGGTCCTCTAGGCTCAGATCGAGGATCTGCTCAGAGAGGCCAAGGCAGACATGACCAATTGCTTCATTTTGCTAGGAATCTGGATTGATTAGCAATGTCTGCCATGGCACAGGCAGTAACCACTCAGTCTCTGAGAACTAACTATCCTGACCCCTCTATCAAGATCAATGCTGTGCCAACTACCATGATGCCACTGAGCCAGGGGCTTGCTGACCCTACTGACCACAAGAGAGAAGCAGCTCTTTCTGCTGGCAGAAAACCAGTGCTTGCATACCACCAGAACTTTAAACTGCACAAGTCAAGGAAGGATTACGAGGTTCATGCACTTAGCTTTAAGTCCACTACGCTGGAAGCTGCAACCCTTAGAGCCCCTTTGCCATTGGTTCCTCGACAACTTGCGCAGCCAACAGCTGTGAATCCAGCCCTACACCAATGCCACGTGGCCACATCCCCGAGCGCCACGCTCAGTGAGCATCCTCTCCTACCAGATAGCATCTGGGGCTGCATGTGTCCCACAGCATGTCTTGGCCAGTCCTCCAACAGCATGCTTCTCACAGCACCCCAAACTCCCTTCCTGGTGGCCTCAGCCTTTCAACTGCCCTGGCTCCAAACTCTGGAAGCATCATCCTTGGCCCTCCGTCCCTGCCCCAGGCCCAACTCGCCAGCTGTGTCTTCAGTACCACATCAGCTTCGGGACACTTCTCACATGCTGGTCACTTCCTAGAGCTGTGTGACCACTGTCCTGTATCTGGGCCACACAGCAGCCCCTGTGAGGTCTCCCCACCCAGCAGTAAACAGTGCCCTTGAGATGCAGCTCAGACCATGACGCATCCCTGGTTCTGCCCCAATTTGCATGAATGGGGTGCAGAAGACTCCAGCTCACAGTTCCCTAGGGACCCCCCCTATTCCTCCAGCTCAGGGAGGCGGGGCCACCAGTCCCAGAGTGGGACACAGGACTGCCCCTAGAGGAGGGGGCAGGTGAGCACCTGGAACCCAGCCCCGAGGCGGCCCAGTGCAGGTTACGGCATGCACCCTGCCCTCAGGGAATCCTGAACTTGCCTGAGCAGGTGGGATGCAGGGGAGGCTCGGGGCCACTCCCCAGAGCTGGACGGTCTCTGCAGCCTGGCCCCATCATCTCCCCTGTGTGACTCTGGCTAGGTTCCCTAACCTCTATGTGTCAGTGGGGAAAATGGCGCCTTCCTTATTCTGTGGCCCTGAGAATGAAGGGAAAGTTGCAGTGAGTCACCGCGGGCTGTTCTTCACTTTCAGTGACACCCTGAGTTCAGAGCTGTCCTGGCACGGGCGGGGAGCGCCAGGAGGGCAGCTCAGGCTAAGGCTGTAGAGCACGCAGAAGCGCCTCGGCCTGGGGCACGTGCCCAGGGACTGGGATACCAGGGCAAATGTGAGCCAGGGAGGACGCAGCCAGGGGGTGATCAGGACTCACACGGTGTCATCAGGGTGCGTGGAAGTCTCACAGCCCACTTGGGCTATCCGGTCCCTACTGGGCGTAGGGTGGGCCAGGTCTGGCGGGATGCTGGGGGAAGCCATGTAGGTGGGTGGTGACCTGGGGAATCCAGGTCCCCTTCCCAGCCTCTCCCAGGAGCAGCTCCCTCAAGCGGGAAGCAGAAGAGATGGGCCGCAGAGGAGGGGTTTGTTTTCCAGTCTAGGAAGGAGAGTCCAGGAAAAGGTCCTCCCTCCTCCAGATGACACTAAAAATAGTGGCAGGGGACGCCCGGCACAATGACATTCCCTAGGCCGGGCGGGAAGAAGTGGATTTCCGGAAAGCAGTTTCCAGCGCAGTGACCCCTCCCCCCACCCTCCGTCCCACACTCACTTCTGAAAGGCTGGGGTAGGCGTTGTGCTCGAGGTCGCCCTCCTGGCACAGTCTGGCTGTGCAAGGCCTGGACACAGGGGATAGCGATGTGCAGCCAAGAACGGCCAGTGGACACCAGGGTGCAATCTGGAGTGCTGTGTACTTAGGGAACCCAGACACCCCCTCTGGGCTGTGGTGCCCTGGGGGCCGGTCTCATCACCCGTGTTCCCAAGGGAGCCCTTGAAGGACTGTTCAAAGCTGTCTCCTCTCAGGCAAGGTCAGGAGAGGCTGCAGAGCTTAAGGATCAGGGGGTGAGACCCTAGGCTCAAACCCCAGCTGAGCCACACCTTAGGCTTGGTCCTGGGTTCAGGTCCAGCTCAGCTCTCCACAGGCTGTGACCACATCCGGGTCAGCCACAGCCTGAGTGGAGGAAGACGTCCAAGAGGGTGTTGGACAGCACAGGCACGAAGACAGTCCTGCTTTGCCTCCTATCAGACCTGGGCCTGCATGAGACCCCATGACCTCAGGGGGCCTCAGTGACCACCTCCGTGGAATGGGTACAGCAGATCCCTTCAATTTCTAGGCTAAAACAACACCCAGAAAAAGTAAGCTCTGTGATCCTTAGAGACTTCGGGGTTGTGAGGCTGCTGTTACTGCAGGGAACAGCTTGGGAGCCGGGGGGTTATAGGCTGGTAGGTCTGGCTGCTTCTGACTTTTAAGTATTGAGCAGCCACATGGCTAGAAACCCCAGCCACAGCCTCTGGTCCACTGTCTCAGTCCCCAGACTTCCAACTCCATGAGATCGCACTGAATGACCTTTGTCTTCTCGGCCATCGGCTGCAGCTTGCACAGTGCAGCCACGGAGACGCAACCGCCACCACAGCGGTCCCCAGGCTAGGGCCCCAGAGCCACCTGCTGCCATCCTCGTCCTTGGCGGGGTGTGAGTTTTACGGCAAGACTGGAAGTCTACTGTAACTAAGACCTGGATAAAATATTTAGGCCGCTGTGCAGATGTATTAATGATTACATGTTTAAGTGTTAATGAGTGCAATTAGATGAAAGATTAGCCTGGCCCATCACTGAATATACATTCAGGACTGATAAACGCTCCTGCTGTAAAGTGATAGCCATGAGCAGCTGTGCACATCTGGGCCTCTCCGTGGGCCTTGATTTGTCTTACTGAGAAGGAGGAGCTCGTAGGTAACCCAGAGGAGGAGCCAGCCAGAGACAGCGGGCTGGGAGTAAGGCACGGAGATCAGGGACTTGTAGGACTTCGGGACCACCAGGTTGGTGGCTGTGGGACTTATACACCTCTATGGACAGGGAACTCACTCCGCCCAGGAGTACTTGGCTTTAGCTTCTATAAATGCCCTATGGGGTGGTCTCCCCAGAACTGGAAGGCGTTAACCTCAGTCATGTGGGACAAATGAGATTACAGTCTCTACACAAGTTGCTCTAAATCAGTGGTCCCCTAAATCCAGAATAAGACGGGAAGGACTTGGTCACTGTGTCATCCATGCCAGGCCTTACGTTTCTATCCATCTGTAGGACACGGAGCGGATCACGGGGCTCTCCCACTGGGCTGCACCCCCTAGCACTTTTCTACGATTTTTTTTTAAATGTTGAGACAAGTTCTTGCTAAATTGTTAAATGGCCCAGGTCTGCCTCGAGCTTGTGATCCTCCTGCCTCAGCCGCCCAGCCTCCTCGTGTGCCATCATACCAGGCTGCCAGTGACAAGAGCTTAGATGCCAACAGAAGGAAGACGCCAAGACAGGAGAGCTGGGGCGTCTGGGTAGGCCAGACAGAAGGTGGGAATTACATTGGAGCAAGGGAGGCAGGCAGACAGACGGGACATGTTTTTAATTATTATTTAAATGCAATTATGTAAACATTTGCTGAGGTCACTGTTGTGAAGAGGAGAAATCCCTAGATGCCAGCAGGGGACAGAGGCTTGGGAAGGCTTGTCAAGAGTGGGCAAAAATGTGGTGGGAGAGAAACAGAAAATGCAAATGCCCTGGGGTAGCAGAGAGCTCAGTGCGTTGGACAGTGAAGGCAGGTGGGCTGAAGGGCAGGTGGAGGTGGTAGGGGAGGCCTTTGTGGCCAGGTGGGGCTCAGATTTGCTCCTGAGGGCTGCTGCGTGGCAGGGCCACAGTCTGGGGCTCTTTCAGTCCCTCCAACTTGAGCCCCCCAGCAGGGCTGTGGACAGCAGCCTCTTCTGGAGCCAGGGTCACTGGCAATCCTGGCTTCCTGGGCTCAGACTCTGAGACCATGGGCTCCATGAACCTCCCCATGGCTCCCTGCACCTACCCTGCTCTCAGCCGCTGAGGTCAGCGGTCCGCATGGCCTCTCCCAGGTCCCTAACTGCAACCCCTACCCAACCAGGCTATACGTAACCATGTTACACGGTGATCCTGTCTCACTTGCTGTGGCTGCCTGCAGACATGGAAGAGGGACTGTGACAACCAGCCTGAACCTGGCCAAGGACGGTCCTGGAGGACAGACGGAAGCCCACAGTGCTCCAGCTTGACTGTACCTGTAGTCAGAGAGGGCTCCCTCGGTCCCTCAGTCCATGAGCACCATGGCTGCGCTCACGGCACCAGACAGCCCCCTCTACACCCCCAGTACAGGTAACTGGCAGCATGGGTCACACATCAGGTTCTTTGACTTTTGTGAGTCTGTCATAAAAATGGGGCTTTGCCTTGGCCATAGCGGCTCACCCCTTCAGCCTCAGCAGGAAGGCTGTGAGAGCTGGCCAGGTCAACATGGCGTGGGGATCCAAGACCAACGACTCCGCTGCTCCTAGACTGACTTCCGTCTTCCTCCCCCTGGTTAACCTCAAGCTTCCTCTTGTTTTGCACACACACGCCAAGCCCTAAGCCTTCCCCAGTCGGTGCCAGTTAGGACGCAGCGCCGCTCCACCCCCAACCCGGCCCACCGCGTTCTTCTTCGTCTCCCTGCCTCCTCCCCAAGGGCTCCCCTTGCTCTTTGGCAGCCCTCTTGCGCTCAGCCACGCAGGATTTCTTCACTTCTCGCCTGCTTCTCTTTTGCATCAGAGAAGGGAACCTTAGAGGTTGCAAGTTTGAGCCCAGCCTGAGCAACTTAGTGAGACCCCACCTCAAAATAAAAAATAATAAGGCCTGGGAAAGGGGCTCAGTGCAAAGGGCCTGGGTTTAGTTCCCAGAACTACACAACACAAAAGTCCACTTTTCAAGGCATAAAAACAAATGAAAGAAGGACTGTTGCAAGGAACTGTCACCCCTCCTTGTCTTGTTCTTACAGGCCATTCAGCTCATGCAAGCATTTGTTTTTTTAGTTTTTAAAAAATTTATTTATGTTATGGCCTGCTTAGCCTGCCCTGGGAGTGGGGCTGGTGCAGCATATGGTGCCTGGGAATCAAACTGTAGTCCCTGCGGTTGCCTACGCTTGCCTAAGCAGGTGCTTTAGACCGCTGAGCCATCTTGCCGGCCCTCATGTAAGCATTTAAGAGTGACACTGGTACTTCCTGTGTGCCTGCACTGCTCTAAGGAGTTTGCACCTGGGAGCCTGGTGCTATAAGGAGCTATGATTCCTCTTGTTTTATGGGTCAGGAAACTGAGGCACAGGCAGGTTGCGTCACACAGGACCGGTCCCCATGCAGTGGGGCTTGCACCGCAGGGAAACCCCAGCCCAGGCACCTCCACTGTTCCTGCAGCATCGCTGGCAGCTTTCGGGTCATGGCCTTCCTCTGCTAGGCAAGGCACCCATGCCAAGATGGTTCCGGCGATGGCCTCCCACACAGTGACAAACCAGCTTTGGTGGGAGCCGTGCCTGTCCCCCTTGGGTGGCAGGAGGACCCCACACTGGCAGTGCCACACAACACCAGCTCAGCAGTGCGGTGGAGTAATCCAGGTTGGGTCTGACACTGAAGAAGACGACAGTGTCACTGAGATGTCGTGACAGCTACTAGACCAGGCCAGAGGCCGGGTAGCTGACCCTCTTCAGGCCATTCCTGGAGCATCTGCTGGCAGGAGTGCAGGTCTCAAGTCCTGCTTCCCGGGGGCAGCACTGAAGGCAGCGGCTCAGCAGTTCTCACACCGGCTGGGCACAAACCCGTGGATGAGCTCCCTCCAGTCCCCTGCGAGTGGCCAGCTCTGGGGCACAGGGCACAGGTGGCCTCAAGGACTCAGGGTGTCCCACGGGTCCCCTAGACCCAAGGACAACTCAGGTCTCAGTTCCTGAGCTGGGGATGGTGGCTCCCTTGCTGAGCCATCCCTCGCTGTGCTCCCCACAACCTCCTACTGTGTTGGGTGGGACACCCAAATGCAGCGGAAACAGTCTGGCAGGTGAGGAATTCGAACTCAGGACCTTGTGTTCCTGAGCCAGCCAGGCAGGCGCTTAAGCCACTGAGCTAGGTCTCCAGCACAGCAGGTGAAGAATTTCTGAAGTGCAAAATAACTATTCCCCCTAAGGGGCCACACAGCCCTGGCACTCACCATGCCGTGGGTCTGAGACTCCTTCAGGGCACCCCAAAGCTTAGTGCCCAGCTTGCTGCCCTCTCCCTGTGTGCCGCAGCCAATTTCTGGAGAGGCTTTCATGCCTCTTCCCACCTCTAAGACTGCAGTGTCGCCAGCCGCCCCCTCCCTCTTCCCTTCTCTGCTTCAGTATTTTCCAAAGCTCTTCTCCCATCCGATTTCGCCTGCTTTGCATTTATTTATGGTCACGTTTCCCACAGCCCTGGGACGAGGTCTGGCACACAGAAGGTACCCAGGGGGTACGCGTGGGGGCAGCTGACTGCAGCCACAGTGGCACAGAAGGGAAAGAAGGCCAAGGCCTGTGGGAGGCGGGCCACTAGACAGCTGTGGGACCCTAGCATCGGATTGCCTGGGCTCTGCCAGCCTGGACAGTGGGCAGAGCTGCTCCCAGGGGGATGCTGGCAGGGTGTAGGGGTCGGAGCCCCAGGATCAGGCCTGGGTCGCCGTGAGCATGCGTGTTCCGTTCGCTGGGAGAAGACTTCTGTGTGTCTATTGGTTTCCTTGGTTTCTGGGAAAAGCTGGGGCTCCCCAGCCCTAAGACGCGAAGACAGTGAGGTGGCCATTTCTGTTTCAGAGTGCGGCAAGGTCTGTCAACCCAGAGGTGAGACCCCAGCTGTCCCGTCTCCCATCTCGTCCCAGAGGGCAGCAACCTGGCCACAGCTGTGCATCTGGGACAAGTGTTCTAGCCCAGCGCGTGGGGACAGGGAAGCTCCCGGTGGGGTAGGAGCAGGCCTCTCTCTGTGCCTCACCCCCAGGCTCACGCCCTCGCTCCTCCATTCACCAGCTGGGGTGCGCCTTCACCTCCTCGTGCATCTGTGTTCTCACCCCGAGGAGCAGAGGGGGTGACACATGGGACTCTGTGACCTCAAGTTGCTGCGCCATCACTATGGGTGGTGCCTGAGAATGGATGGACACAAACCGAGGCTCGGGGATCTCCAAGACTGGAGCCCCCTTTCCCTCGCTGCTTCTTTCTTTTGGACCTAAAGCTGCCGAGTTGTCCCCTCATGCCCAGCGTGGACACTCGGGACAGGAGGTTCCCTGCTGGCCACGGGCTGATGGCAGGGCTGGGAGCAGAGCCCTAGCTGCCACCGGCTGAGCGGCGCCTGTCTGTCTGCCGCCGCTCGGTCACTCAGGCAAATTTTATGGCCTGCTTTAAAAGCCTGACTCCTCCCAAACACAGAAAACAAGACATCTAGAACCACTAGGAATCCAACTACACAGAGAAAAACAAAGGCTGGGAGGGCCTGGGAGCTAGCTCAGCAGCAGAAGCGCCTGCCTGCAAAGTACAAGGTTATGAGTTCGATTCCCCAGTACCAAAAACCACAAAAAACAAAAAGACCAGGAAAACAGTGGTATTTGGCCAGACTTGAGAGAAGAGAAGGAGAGCCTAGAAAGGCCTTCCCAAAGCACTGCCTCCTGGAGATGGTGGCAAATGTCTGTACTCCCTGAACTGTGGGAACCCGAGGCAGGAAGACCAGTTAAGCCGAAGCCCAGCTTGAGCAATTTAGCCCAGTGAAGGCTCTGGGTTCAATCTCTAGTACCACAAAGAAAAAATAAAAATCAAAGGCACTGCCCCTTCCCCATCCCACCCATTTATTTTTCTTTCTTTCTTTCTTTCTTTCTTTCTTTCTTTCTTTCTTTCTTTCTTTCTTTCTTTCTTTCTTTCTTTTTTAATCTTTTTGAGACAGGGTCTTGCTATGCAGTTCAGGCTGGCCTTGAGCTCACTTCTGTAGCCCACGCTGGTCTCGAACTCACACTGATCCTCCTGCCTCAGCCTCCCAAGTGCTGGGATTACAGGTGTGTACCACCATGCCTGTTCCAGCACCCATTTCAAGTAAAATGCAGCCCAGACAGTACAGTGTGTCCTGGTGGCCAGTTCTGCGAGCTCTCAGGGCTGGGCTGGCCCCAGACCCAGAGCTCGGCTTCTTGACCTCTGTACCTGCTCTTACACCAACTGGCTACATGAGCAGGGTAGGTCTCCACCTCAGGGGCTCAGTCCCTCATCTGCAGCCTGCAAGGTGGGACCAAATGCCAGCTGCCTCCAGCCACCGAGCAAGCAGCAGGTGTGTTGTCTGTCAACATTTGAGTATTGACGCTTGCTTAACAGGTCACTCAGGTGAGTTGTGTTTTCTCAACACTCTGGAAGTGACAGACTTTTCTTAAACCTATTGCTAGAACTCTTTCCTGACAGGTGAAGCTTTGAAAACACAGTGAGGAAAGCAGAGGGGCTAAGCTGGTAATTCTGACAACTGGTAAACCTAGGAGAGCCAGTCAAGACTTTGTTTGCATTACCTACAGGAAAGACAACAGGGTGGAAGCAGACAGTGGGTGGGAAGCCACCTACATACTTGGGGAT
>PVKN010016925.1:0-17604 GCA_004027915.1 Capromys pilorides | reverse complement strand
TGCAGTTCAGGCTGGCTTTGAGCTCACTTTTGTAGCCCAGGCTGGTCTCGAACTTGCACAGATCCTCGTGCTTCAGCTTCCCAAGTGCTGGGATTACAGGTGTGTGCTACCATGCCCAGCCCTGAAGTTTTTCTTAACACAACCATCAAACAAGAATACCTGACCCATCATGGGAAGGGAAATATGTGGGCTATCAACAAATACACTTTTGAGCTTATGAAGGAAAGTATAGAGTCCAGTGTGTGGAGGGTGAGGTTGCTTCAGACAAAAGAAACTGGAGAGGAGACCTGGAGGCTTCTAGAAAACTATGATGCATCCATGGATCCATAGTGTTAGGACTATGCCTGTGGTTTATATTGGGTGCACAAGGTCAACAGAAGCCAACATTGGCTTCTTGGGTTGAGGAATTGTCTCAGCACAGGGTTATGGTTGGAACCATACAGCAAAACAGATCACCAGAGTATAAAGAAGAAAACCAGAACATCTAGCTGAGGACAGACCTTGAGAATATGAGAAGAATAAAGAGAAAATGAACAGTACCTGATGAAAGAGGAATGAGAATAAGCAGGAGCTTAGGGAATACTGGAACCTGGGGAAGGAGTGGTCTGTGGGGCTGGTACAGCAGGAAGGCCATACTGAAGCCCGCCTCTAAGATTAGAGAATGGAGTGGCTGGGTAGCACACATAGACTACTCTGAAAAGCTTGGACAAGAAGAAGAATGGAAAAGGTGAAAGTTAAGAGAATGTTCTGTTCTGTTGTTTGCTTGTCTGTTTTTAGGGTTGTTTTGTTTACCTGATGCTGTCTAACAAATCATTCTGAAATACACAACTTAAAGAGGTATTCTTTCTGAAGACCTTTGCAGTTAAGTAAGTCGTGTTTCAAGTAGTCTCTCTGGCTACTCTCAGGCTACTCTCAGCCTGTAGTTCACCTGGCTGAGCTAGGTGCAGTTCTAGGCCTTTACGAGTGATTTCAGAACTTCACCCTGCAGGACCATCTCATGTTCCAGGGTCCACTCTATGTAGCTGTTCTCGCCATAGAGACAATGGAGGCTTTCCTACAGTAGGACTGTTGAGCTCTACAAGGGAAGAGCATTTACTAGGCCTCTACTAACATCACTCCTGCTAATGACCTTAGCCAACAGATTAATTAGCCAACAAATTATAGTCCAGCCTAGAGTCCACACAGGAGTCCATACTCACAGGTATGAATCCTTGGAGAATTAAGGAGAAGGGAACCTAACGCTATAATAATCCACTGTAAGGGTATTGCCCCTCTTAAAATGGAGAGAGTAAAAAAGTTTGGAGGTTCAGACAAAAAGAACTAATTGAGCGATGTTAAAGATATACAAAAATACCTCAGTTCATGAACAATCATGTTCATAAAAAGAAGCATGCAGAAAAGTGCTGCTTCTGTTCACCAACTCTTCATAGGATGCCAAACACAATGTTGGCTATTTTCCCATTTCTCACATGCAGTCAAGGTTCCCTCTAGCTGAGATCACAGTCACGAATAGACCTGTATACACTGGCTGTGAAACTGTGAGTGTGTGTGTGTATGCGTATGTGTGCGTGTGTGTGTGTGTGTGTGTGTACGCATGTGCATGCAAGCACAAGTTTGGCACCTACAGTATTGTATAGTATTATTCAATCCAACATGATTTCAAAGAACATACAATACTAGCATCACGGTAAAAAGAAAGTGTAGGGGGTAATGAAGGTAACAAAGATGTGCAGAGAAATCATGAATTAAGTAAAGTTAGAGTTCTTTCTCTTCCTATAATACTATATTATATTACACTAAGTTGTATGTTTCTTATTTTTTGTGATAAAAATATATAGTTCATAAAATATACATGGATTAACCTTATTTATGTTGAACTTTCAGGGAAATTTGATCAGTTCTCAACCAATTTGGTTTGTGACCAGAATCACAGAACTGAGGTGCCTCTTAATAAAGAGAGGTTAGACAGGTGTGGTGATGCACACTTATAATTGCAGCACTTTGGGAGGCTGAGGCAGGATGATCACAAGTTTGAGCCAGCCTGGACAACCTAGTGAGGCCCTGTCTCATAATAAACATTTTATTTTTTATTTTTTTAAAGTTTTTTAAAATCAATTAATTTATTTATTTATTTATTTATTTGTTTGTTTGCTTGTTTGTTTCTTTCTTTATTTATTTTATGGCTGGCTCAGCCTGCCCTGGTGGTGGGGCTGGCACAGCATGTGGTGCTGGGGATCGAACCACAGTCCCTACAGTTGCCTGAGCTTCCCTAAGCAGGTGCTTTAGACCACTAAACCATCTTGCCAGCCCCATAATAAACATTTTAAAAGGGCTCAGGATATAGTTCAGTGCATTCTGGGTTCAATCTCAATACCATTAAAAAAAAAAAAAAACATGTATTTCTTAAGCAAAGAGAGGTTATTACCATGGGGTACCAAAGGCTATGCCTGATGGAAGAGGGTGGAGGAACAAGGAGGAAGAAGAGACTGAAGTCGGAAATGCACTCATTTCAGTTTGATTGCTGAGGAGCATAGGAAAGGGTGCTGTTAATGGAAAGGTGACTCTGGAGTGGAACCTGTGGTGATACCAGCTCTGCCATCCTCCTCCATCACCACTCCATGTGAGTGTGTGCATGCATGTCTGTGTTAAAGCCAAGGAGGCTGATTAAGGTATTGATATAGGTGTAGAACTTTCCTATAACTTAAAAGAGGAAAGGCTTACTTTAGCTCACAGCCTCAGTGGGTCCCTTCCATGGTTGGACAGTTCCAAGCAGACACAGCATGGTGGAAGAGCCTGGCACAGGACAACTGCTCACCTCCAAGAAGCAAGGAAGTAGAGAGAGAAAGGAAGAGAATGCACCCTTATAGGTCTCTCCTCCAGTGACCTACCTCTAGCCAGGTCCCACCTCCAAATAGCATGCAGCTGAGAACTCATCAATGGGCCAGTCCCCTAATGAGTGCAGCACCCCCTCACCCAGTCACCTTCCACAAGCCTCAATACCATTTAAAAAAAATATATGTATTTCTTAAGCAAAGAGAGGTTACTATACAGTAATACACTATACTTGGGGATAGACACTGAACACAGACACTTGGGGACCTTTTAGATTGAAATCATAAAAATGGGTGCTGCAGAAGGTCAGTGGTACCAGGAACCCCTAATTACTAGACAGGATAATCTGAATAATAGAAAAGCAGAGCCTCAGCTCCTTAAGTACAAAAGAAAAAGACCAGGAGAGAACTGATAGAGGAAGAAGTGCAATAAGAAAACTTGAGGTCCAAACAGTTTCAAAATATACAGAAATGTGAATAAGGATTGGAAAAGCAAAAAGAAGTTTGAAGGAAGAAGGTGTTGAAGATCGAAAGTAGAAATAGATTATTGGATGAGTAGATCACATGAAATTAAAATACAGGAAATAAATGAAGGCTAAGGTGGGGTGGAAAGTTGTAAGTCAATCCACGATGGCAGCATGGAGTGACAGTTAGCTAAAGGGACTGGTTATGGTGGCTGTCAAGTTCAATGCACATAGAAGATCCTCAATGTTAATAATTACTTGTGTAATAAACCAATGGCTTTAATCCATTCCCTTTATAAATAAGAAAACTGAGGACCCCCTCCCAAGAAAAGGTTATATTGCTCCAAACCACAAAGCTAGGGTACAAGAGCCAACACTTCCTAACTCCATACAAAACCACCATTAATGGGATTTCTTTCTCAATACCCCCAGAGGCAGTTCATTAATTTATTATTTTATTATCGCTCAACTCTTTAAATGGCATCTGTCATTCCTTGGATGCTGGGATAAAATACCCTAAAGTTGAATGAATAAAGGGAGTGGTTAAAATCTTCCTTGAGGCCTATAGGGATTTATTCACTTAGAAATACACAACATATATTCTTGAGGCACATTCAAGGAAATTGTTCTTAAACTAAATCCTAGCCAGAATGGCAGCACTTCACTGTTCCCTCCTTGCCTGGTACTGTGATCTCATGGTTTTTAAGACTCAGAAAAAGCAAAAAGAATCATTGACACACATGTGCACATGTACACACACACACACACACACACACACACACCACAATCCATCCACCTATAGTCACTATAGATTTTTCTACAAACCCTATAGGATTAAAGAAATTAATTAGCCTTCCACTGAATAGGTAGGTCTAAGGCTATTAAAGTCCTACTGACTAATATCCTTAAAGTAAAAGGAAAACATCTCCCCCAAAGGCTACTGTCAGTTATGGAATTCAACTTAAGAAGAAGGGTGGTGACATGTTTCTCTTTCCCACTGCACCAAGATTTCAAAGCTTCAAATGTGTGGTAAATCTAACCAAAGATAAAGATTTGCAGGTGTTTTTTGCATAAAAGCAAGAGGGCAGATGTATCTGAGACGTGCTTCCAACCAAACGGGACATCTGCAATCTATTAAGGGTGCCCTGAAGAGGGAAAGTGAGAAGAGAAGTGTGGGCAGCATGCCTACCCTGTGGAAACGCCAGACTGAGGACAAGTCACGTCCTTCTCTCAGGACCCGAGGACACAGAGGTCCCCAAAGTTACCTTTACAAGACTGAACCTACATCAAATAATCCTGTTCCTCTTGTTTCTTGCCTTTTTTCACGTTATCTCAGAAACGTCAGTGCATTCTCTTCACTCAAGCACACCTACATGTTTTAGTATTTAAGACTTGGCAGCCACTTCGCATACACAGAGCATTCTCTGCTTGGAGTGTACAGCCCTTCCTTTCCCAACACTCTCGGAGAGCAATCTATGGCATGACACGGCTTCTCACATTCACTCCCACAGAACAAAGCAAAATTGTCACCACGGACATAACTTGCAGGTTACTCACTGGCTATGATGTGCCCTGTTTTGGACTTCCAAGAAAACCACTAACTTTTATTAAAGCATCTGTAATGAAGGCTGTTGCAAAATATCCCTGGCTGTGAAAATGGACTTTGACTTGCATGACTCCAAGACTGACCACTCAGGACACTTGATTTGGTTCAAAAATAAAAACTATCATCAGGGCTTCATTCCAGCTTGTCTTTGGAAGTTTTATACGGAGCTTCAGTGACTGACCCTTAATTAAACACAGTGGAGAATGAATGGGGGTGCTCCTTAAATGAATCCCCCCTCATTGTGTATGCCAGGTCTGTTTCCTGTATAATGTCTCTTACTTACTCATTGGCCTTTTGATAAACCATTAGTGCTAGAGAATTTTGTTAATTACTAAACTCCTAGTGACAGACAAATCTGGCCTGTTAAAACCTGTGTTGCAATTTGAGGATTAAAAGCCACACCTCTGGGAAATGTCGGTATCAAAACTGATTTGGTGTTGGAGACAAGGTGTTAGAAGCCACAGTGTGACAAAGTGGATTTCCCAGTGCAGTTAGCAATTACATTTTTAGAAGTCTTCCAGTGTGCCATTTATAATAAGGTAATCTTAAGAGGTTACAAGTCAAAAATGTGTCTTTAAGTCTCTCTGCACGTATAGATAAAGCCTGTATTTATGAAGCACCTACTATGTACCAGAAAGCACTATACTAAGTACAGTGAAAAATCCACAGTGCTTATCCTTCCAAACTTTAAAATTCAACGAAGAAAAGTCTTCAAAATATTCATGAATGGAGTCAATGCATGCCTGGAAAATATTTCACTTAAGGCCAAGGAGAATATCATGGCCACAGCATTGAAGTGCACCTGGTCCAGGGTTTGTTGATTGAAGGCCTTTGACAGCAGATTGCTAGTCCTCTGTCGCCAGTGTTATCTACAAGTGCAAAGATGGAGCAAAGAGTATTAGGACAGAGAACACTTAACATTTGTATTTATCCTTCATTCCAGAATAATCCTGCAATACAGCAAGGTAAGCTTCCACATCAGGCTTCAGGAATGGTTTAATCAGCGCTTCAGCTGAATTTCTCTACAATTATCTCAACTCTACTCATTTACCTAGGTCAGCTCTGTTCCTAAATTGATTTTCCTTCACTTTCACAAGATAACTGGCAACAATAACTAGGATCACTTTTTCACACCTATGGGTAAAGAAGAGTTTGGCTTCTCCACCCTGAAACAAAAGTCTTGGGCAAAAGTCTTTTTTCTGATTGACCTACCTGGAACCAATTCCTGAGGCCCAAAAAATACCCTGGTGCTGGCTGATTCGTGTAGGCATGGGTTATTTGATCAAATCACCTGCAGGATTTGGAAAATGTGACCAATCAGAGGATCTGAAGTGAGGAAAAGAAAAAAAAAACACAGGGTAAGGAAGCAGTCACAGCACAGTGTCTGCCACAGTCCTTCTTCATGCATAGATTCTAGGTTGCTAATGAATTTTCATTTAATATCAGAAATGAGCTCTGTTAAGAGGAATCTATTTCCTCTAAGAATCCAAAGTCAGACATTGAAAGATGGTTTACTTTTTAAAAACCATAACAAAATGGGTAAATCTAAGCTTTTTCCCCATAGTTCATTCTTCCTTTAAGAATATGTTATAACCCCCAAAGAAATGTTTTTAAAAATTTTATATCAGTAATTCAGAATTTTTTTTTTTTTTTTTGGTATTTTAGGGAAGGGTCTACAGGGTGTTCAGGGTCTCACTACTAGATTGGACTCATAGTGATCCACCTGTTTACAGCCTTTCAAGAGCTGGGATTATAGCCATGCAGCCACCATGACCAGCCTCAATTACTATCTCAGCACCTCAGCACATCCCCGGGTGGGGCCAGCATATCAGGCCCAGGGATTGAACCCCCAGCCCCTGTGTCTGCTTGCAGGTGCTTTAATCCACTGAGCTATTTGGCTGGCCCTCAGAATGCTTTTAAATGTCTTATAACTCAACTTCCCTAATCCTTTCTTTCCAATTTGCAAAAAGTGTGGCCTCATTTGGAATTTTCAGTTATGGAAACCAAATATCTCCCTCTCCACACTGGATGATGGATTATTAAATCTGTGGAAGATACCATGTTCCAGGAGGCATCTTAAATAATGCTCTTAAGAGTTTTCTGATACATGTCCACCAACCTTCCAAAACCTGTGAAAGAAGCACTTGTCCAGTCTTTGTAAAACTCCCCCTTCCAATTCATTCACTCAATCTGTAAAGTGCCAGTCTAAGTATTTCTTCCACATGTTAATTAGAAATAGAGCGCCTTATGTTCAGAGGTGTAATTGTAGAAGGAAATAAAGTGCTCACGGAGGTAGTTTACTTCTCTTGCCTTGGTGATGAAAAAGAATGATCTGCTTAGAAGGAAGGCCACAGCTTTCTTGTGACTGTCCCGGACTGTTTAAAAGTCACAAATTACAGACTAAGAATCCGACTTCACATGCTGCACACATACCAAAATATGAGTAGCTAAATTTGCAGTATTTTTCCCAAGCATTAAACTTGCAAGAATCACCATACGCCTTCCACTCGTTCATACTGGGAATAAACTTTTCTTCCTGATTGTACAGGGGCTGCTGACACAAACAAGTCACAGCCCCAGCAGATGCCTTCAGGGCAGTGTTGAGATCTGGCCTAGGTTTGTTTCCTCATTGGAATTTACTATTATGTTTATCACCCTCTCTGACAGCCCCCTCACTCCACCTCGAGACATGCAATCTTGTCCATCACTACCCAAAATGCCAGGCACAGTGCATCCACATCTGTGTAACAGGATTTTCAGGGGATTTGGGGCCTTTCAACCTCAAACTTCTTGGAGGGATAGGAAAAATTTTCTGCCACCAAATCCCGCACCATCTTTAGAATGGCCTCTTCTCTCTCTTAATAGGCAGCAGCCCTGTGGTTGGAACAGGGGGAAGTTGCGACACCTGTGCCAGGTCTGTGGCAGGCTGGCCAGCTCCCAGTAGGCAGCTGCAGGGGAAAAGGGGGGGTAGCATGGCCCAAGTGCTGCTTAGTCAGGCTCCGACACCCAGCAGCCCTGCAAATGTGCCCAGACCTGCCACTGCCAGGTGTCTGTGTCTGGGCCGGGAGGTGACGGCACAAGTGTGACTCTTGCCTTCTGGTGTTTCCTGACACTGTCCACAGAGGAATGTGGAGGATGCAGCAGAGGCCACCACAACAGCTCTCTGCCCCTTCCCAGCCTCCTGCCAACAGCCCCAGGGCAGGCTCCTCCTCCCCACTGGTGGGCTCAGGTGAGAGGCAGCTACCTCCTCCGCAGGTTACTGGCCTGCCTGCCTACTGTAATCCAGTTCCCATCATGATTGCCCAGATCTCCTTGCTAAGAGGTGTGGGGATTTTTTTAATAGAGCGATTCCCATGATTTTAAATATTTTTTTAATTAGAAAATTTTTTCAAGTTCATATTTCCCTTTGGGAAAAAATTTCTTGAGAAAATCAGTTTCCTAAGAAGATGATCTCTGGTGTTTAACAGAAATAGAACCTGACAGAAAACATTTACACCAGGGTGTAAATATTGGAAAAGCTTGCGAGCTCGTTTGTGGACTATGAATCCAACACTGCAAGGTTGTGTCTAATCTCAGTGGGTTTTGAGAATTCTGTTTGGAACTCAGGTAGGCTGTGAGCTCTTCTACATCAGGAAAGGTATTCACCCTACAAAAACTTCTTGTTTGCACGCCTTCTATGTGCTATAAGCCCAGGTGTAATGCAGACACCAGTAGATAGGAGAGGGCACTGATAAACATCAGGTTGGACAGATTCAGCCAGCAAACATTTTGTTTGACTCACACTATATCAAAAATTTGAATTAGTTGCCAACTTTGAAATAGCAGAACATTTCTAGCTTCACTTAAAAACTCAGGAAATCTGGCAAAACAGAGCCCACATTCCCAGCTGATGACAAGCAGAGTAACAACTGCCCACTTCAGACAGGCACTGGCCCTCCAACCTCAACCCCCAACCCCGCCTTCGCCTTCCCCGCTTCCCTGGCCTCAACCAGACCAGCCCTTCAGCACTGACTATCGATTCTCAGGATGGGCCCCCACAGCACATCCACCCTGGAGAGGCCTCACCTCAAGACAAGGCCACCCAATCCAGGCCCTTGAATCCAGAGAGCTGGTTTTTGTTTACTAGAGCTCAATACAAAGGAAATTTCTTACTTTGTGTCTTTCCCATTTTTAATAAAGCTTTTTTTCAACTCCTGGCCATGTAAAGAAAAACATTTTGTTTTTATCACTTGCTAAGACAAGAAACATAACAGGAAAAGCTAAAGCATAGGAACAAAAAGTGAGGCTTTTGACAGTAGAATTGGCTTTCAGACATGCCCTCCTTTGCCACACAAAGAAGCTGAGCAAAGAGAAAGGGAAGACAGCCTAGTCCCAACCTGAAAAAACACCACGAACATGGTCTACATAGTCTCGATCCAGCCAGTTCCAAGCACAGAGGCTCCTCTGTCCCCGTTTCTGCTTACATGTTTCCACAGACTAGAAGAGAACCCCACCAGATCTGGGCTGTAAATATGAGCACTAATTTCAGAAGTCACATAGTACGAGGGGGTACATGATTCTAGATAAACTGACAAATAGTTATTACTTTTCATCGAGACCTACTAGTTTCCTATGTGGAGGTTAAAAGTTGTCATATTTTTAAGTATCTGTCAATTCCACTACTTTATGTTAGTAGAGGCAGCCTGTTGTCATGTGTTCAAACTATGTATCACCAAAAAGCTGTGTGTGTGTGTGTGTGTGTGTGTAACCAGGAACAGAGTTACTAATAAGTTGATCCTAGTCTTTATTACTAGCAATTTTACTAAAACAAATACAGTTCAGTTGTAGTGAATACACAGATAATGCTCAAACCTTCAATTGGGCAAATTAAAGGTATTTAAGTCAACCATTGCCAAAGGACTTAGATATTTTGGTGTGTTTGTCATAAGCACATACGATCACTCAATAACACTACAACCAAAGACTCCTTTTGTAACAATTTTTTTTCTGGTCTGTAACAAATTTAATTATTCCTAAAATCAGTTTTAGGTGCAGCAGCAGAAAGGAAAGGAGCAGAGCAGCATTTGTACAGCGTGCCACTTTATTTATCTCTGCCAATCTGGCCAGAGACAAGGCTTCATATCACTTTCATAGATGAAGAAAGGAAGGCCAGGAAAGCTGACTTTCCCTTTACTGAACACAGGCTATGCCACGGTCATTCACGCTCCAAAGCTTGAGCTCTGTAGACACTGCTAAGCAAATAATGACCAAAAGAAGTGAAGCCACAGCTAGGCTCCAAAATGCAATAAGCATGGTAAGCAAAGCAGAGACCAGCGTGCGGGGGTTAGGAGAGGACAAGGGCACGCCGGAAGAGAAGGCTTGGTGATCAGGGAAGGCCTCCGAGAGAGAGTGACAGCTGAGAGCCTCTTGAAGGAAGCATTGTGTAACAACAACCAGAGAGGAAAGGAAGGGCAAAGAGAGGCCTTGGTCCTTGGGGACAGTGGAGACAGAGAATGGGAGGTAGGCAGTTTGAAGTGGGAATCGACAAAGCAAAGCTTGGTGTTGACCTTAACTGTATGAAAAGTGAATCTTCCCCACAGCATAAGGTTTATCATCTCATACCAGGTGACTTCATGCCTCCAGTCTCACACAGGTACAGGACACTGGCCTGGCAGGATGCCCTCTGACCCCGCAGCCCAGACACCCTAATTTTTTTCTCCTGTGCCCTGCTCCCTCATTTCCCCCGCAAAGCCTGCTGCTTACCTCCTGTGCCTCTCAGAGGCAGGGCGGCCCCCTGGCTGCCTGGCAGCAATCACCTCATGCCCCTTCCACCTCCCGTTGTGGAACGAACCGAGAAAGGGCTCTGTCTCCTGGCCCAGGATCTCCCCCAACAGAAAGGCTGCGCACCGGTGTCTGGCTGGGGAGCCCTTTCAGAGCGGGAAGGAAGGCCTCATTCCCTCTAGTTTTGGGCCTGCCTGCTTCCGAGGCTATGGGCCACCTCTGTGCCCTGAACTGAGGAGCCCTGTGTCCTCAGGCCCCAGAAGACAGGCTCTTGGGGTGAACCGCCCCACCCGCCCCAAAGGGCCAAGCTCCTGTTCCGTTTACAGTGCCCTTCAGTCGCCCTTACTAGTGAAGGGGAAAACTTTAGTCCCATTTTACAACTGAAGCTACTGAGGCGCGCAGTTAGATAGCTGTCCTGGGGAAGCGGTGAAGCGGTGGCTTCAGAAGAGAAAGGGGGTGACCAGGGCTTCCCGACAAGCTGCTTCCCCGTCCTGGTCGCCAGGGACCCGAAGGCGTCTGGGGGCGGGCGGGCGGGAGGCAGAGCGCAGAGGCGCGGGAGGAGACGGGAGGACAGGAGCGCAGCCAGGGCACCGGGGCGCTGTGCTCCCGGAGGCAGACACGGACACGTCTGCGTCTCGCCGACAAGTGCCTTCAAGCCCGGCGGGGAGACACCTCCGCGGTCCGCGGGGCCACTGCCGGCCCCCTCCGCCGGTGCGCGGTCCGTGCGCGGGGCAGGCGGCGACCCCGAGCCGCGGGGCGGGCCGGCGAGGGGCGCGGGGCGGCAGCCCGGTGCGGGGCGGCTGGGCGCTGGGCGCGGGGCGCAGGGCGCGGGGCGGGGTCCCCCCCGGGGCGCAGGCCGAGCGGAGGCGGGGCCGCCCACTGCCGACGGCAAGAGCGCAGCGGCGCGGCGGGGCGCACGCGGGCCGGCGGGAGACGCGCCAGGGGCCGGGACCGGAGCCGCAGGCGCAGGATGGCTGAGGTGAGGCCCCGCGCGGGCGCGTGGACCTGGACCCCGGCCGCGCCCTCCGCGCCTCAGGCTTCCCCTCTCGCGGCGACGCGGAGTCGCGAGAAGGGACCGCGGACCCTCAGACGAGACGCGGACGCGCGGGCTGGCGGCGGGAAGGACCCGCCGTCCTGTTCCTGGAAAAGTTTCAGAAGCCGTGCGGGGAGGCACGTGAGGGCGTGGGCACAGCTCCACACCGCGAACGTGCGGTGTCGCCTCAGCGGGGCGCGCGGCCCGGAGCGCTGCGGGCGACGAGGCGGGCGAGCAGGGCTGGCCGGAGCGCGGACGGGGACGCCGCTGTCCCCCGCGAGCCCGGCGTGAGGCCGCGTGCTCCGTCGGCCCCGCTTCGGGCCTGACTCGGTAGCAAAGGTGACACCTGGGCGAGGACGCCGACCTCTCCCTGAGCGGGGCGGGGTGGTGTTGTGCCCGGGACGGCGTGACTTGGTGGCGGGGCGCACGGGCCGAGTGACAGTGATAGGGAGGGCAGCCAGCGGCTCCCAGGGTCCTGAGAGAGACCGCGCTGACCCTGCCAGGCGGCCGGACGCCCAGTGGCAGCGCCGCTGCTGTTAACACTTGAGGGACATGAAAGAGGCTGAGTGTCCCGGGATCCCTGCAGAGGGGCGTGTGTGTAAGTGTGTGTTCGAGAGACATGTGCGACTGCATGCGACCACAGAGCAGATGTAGCGATTATATATATATATATATATATATATATATATATATATATATATATATATAATCTCAGTCAGTCCTCTTCTCAAAGGACAACATTTTTGCTTGACAATGTAAGTGGGTTGAAAAACAGCGTTTGGCAGATTTTTTTTGTTTGTTTCTAGTGTTCTTTCATTCTTTGTGTATTGTCTTGCTGTTAAATTTTATGTGGTCTTTCAGAGGATTCCTTAACTCAAATTCTTTGAGTTTTCAAATACGTGCCCACATATGTGTTATAACTTTTCTTCAGTGATAGTACTGTGTTAAAATTTTTGCTCTGTGGTAAATGTAGTTCTCTATTGCCCCCCCATCCTTTGATATGTTCGTTGAAAGTTCCTTAAAAGTATTAAATATTTACATCATATGAAAGAACATTACTTAAGATGTTAGAAAGGGTGCTGGATTTAATTTTTGCTTTAAGTACATGTGAAGAGATAGCGGCATGGTTTGCTGTGAGGATTTTTGATAATTCTTTTGACATTCAGACAGTTGTAAAGAATAGGATGTGAGTAATAATTTGATTTCTTGTCTACTAAATTTGCAAATTTTAATTTCACCCAAAAACTGTTACTGTTTCAGCTTAACTCTAGATTACACACAGCCCATTACAGTTAAATGCCGAGAAGAGGTAGCAAAACGTTCAATTATGCTCTTCATATTTTGGGAACTTAGAATTATGTTCAGATATCAGTGAGATTTAATTTGTAATCTTGTCTGTATTGCTTTCTAACTGTAGTCCCTTAGACCAGTAAGGATTTAGTGACATATTCCCTCTTGAGTCTGGGGGAAAAAAAAGTGGTTGTTTGAAGTTGTTATTTAGCTGCTGATATATACCAGGGTGTGAAACAATAATCTGTTTTCTGTGGTTATAATTCACACTAGAAATATTAACCAACATGAAGTGGTTGTCTGAGAAACATAAGATTCACAAAAAGTTGTTTTATTTTTTATTACATCTCCTCCGTGCAGCAGTAAGGCCTGCATCCCAGGTCATGCCTCCGGATCATTAGCTTGGAAGGAGGGTCCAGCCCCATGGGTGAGAAAAGCCTTATAGGTTTCCCAGTGCAACTAATAACTCTCTGTTAAGCACATACTTGTCATTTGCAAATGTCAAGGGATAAATAAAAGCAGGGAGACATTTTAAAAGTTTGTCAGTAAAATTAAACTGTGGTTTATGAAGTGGGGCACAGAAGTGTCTTTCAACTTTTGCATAGGGCTTTAGAAGTTATTTTGGCAGTGGTGGTCATTAAAAGAGTTGCCCTGAAGGTTCCACAAGGTAAATTACTTGCAGGAAAGCATGCTTCACTCCAGGGAGAATTTTCTCCTCTGCAGATGTCACTTCAAGTGAGTTAGTTTTGTCAGAAACAGCCCTTTAAAAGAAAAGAACTAGAAATACCCTTGCTGTGGAGACATTTCAGTGCTGAGCCACCCTTCTTTTGGTATCTAAGATCAAGATTTAGGAAACTAATATACTTTTTCTAAAAATTACCTTATTCAGAATACTCTTCTGCAGAGCCTTTAATTTATTTGTTTATTTTTGATGACATCACTGAGAGAGATTAAAGATTGGGTTCTACACAGATGGAGCATCTGGAATGTGTTTTTTCCTTTCGAATTGATTTCTACCTAGAAACGGTATTTCTGTTTATCTTGTCATTCTTTGAAGTCCTTTTTCCCTAACTCTGGAAATTCCAAGATTGCAGCGTGGCATCATTTCTCTGTTCAGACATACAGCTATTTTAGCCAAAGAGGTTAGATGTAAACAGCATTCCTGCTTCTCCGGGGTCCAGTTTCGAACCATCTCAAATTTTCTATAGATATGGGCAAACAGGCTGTCACACTTCCTATTCATGCATGGACTTACTAATATAAAGTAGCCTGACAAATCAGAGAAGGACCCTAGGATAATTTCCCTGGGCTAGTATGAAGGGAGAGGTAGGAGATAAAATGTTATGAAGGCCAAAAACACCTGTGTGGAGGAAAATGATTGCCTCAGGTAATCTCTTAATTCAGGCTTTCAGCATTTTTTCATATAGTTATATTAGTTTGATTGTTCCCTCTTGCAGAGTATTTTGTGTGATCCTCCCATATACAAAACATGAAGACTGCTATCCAGATCTATACCAGCTTCCAGAAACATTGTCCTTTTTCCATATCCCTCTAATTATTTTTTTGCATTGCTCATTTTGAAGGTAAAATTTTTATACTGCCAACTCTTAACATTTCATGATAAGCTATGCTGAATGTTAAGACAGGGATCAGGACCACATAATTAACTAAGTTTGAGCTTGTCTTTTTAGAACTTAGTTTGAAAATCTAGTTTTCCTTAAATCCCTAAAACAAATATTTATAGGTTTTTACCCAGAGAGTAGTGTTCACAATTTTACCCTTATTTTCTATCAGCATTAGTAGCAAAGCATCATTACTTATGTAACTGGCCACCTTGATTAAAATTCTAATGTTGTTTTGTCGTTCTCCCCCTTCCTTTGGCTAATTCAGCTATCTTTAGAAGTTGTTTTACATGTAGTTAATGTCCTTCAGGTTTTATGTGATCAAATGTTTCTAAAGATTTATCTGTGAGGTCTACCAAATTTAGGCAATGAAGGAAAATATATCTCAATCATTTATATTTCTATATAAATTTTAAACTTTTTCATTTTAAAAATGTCAGTTTGGATTCTAAAGTGATATTTATGTGTTTTTCTATTTTTTTATATTTTCAGTTTTCATAACTAACAATTTGAAGAGAAAGGGCTCAGATGTTAAATTGTTTTGGCACAGAATTTATACTTTGATTTCTAGACATCAAAAGAACATTTTTCCCATCATCTGCTTTGAACTAAGCAATAAGAGAACACTACTAGTGTGTCACGCACACTTTGTGCTTACAGGTAGACTTCGCCCAGCAGCTATCACCTGAAAGGGCTTTACCTCCCACCTGAGCTTTCTCTACCTGAACAAACTTTCTCTCTTCCATGCCTTTAGCTGTCTTTCACAGCTTTTCATCCCTTATTTGGAACCAGAAAAGATTCTGTCCAGTCTCCTTTTGTATCATTTTTGCTGCAGATGATGGCTGTCTAGTTTCTAAGACTTACCAAATCCCCTTGTTTAGTCATAATCTTATCTCCCTGTTGTTCAGAATCCTACTAGCTGTGTGAGCCCCAAAGAGAGACTCCTGATTGCCCGTCTGTCCACCAAGCAGAGTGTCTACCCTGGGTCACCCTTTGCAGAAATCTGTGCCTTGTAGTCCACGCTCCTAGGCCTGACACACATGGGCACAGTGAACCTTTCTTTGTGCTTAACCCTGTGATATTTCCTGCACACACTGACTTCTTAGATATTTATCTTAGTGAATGGTTCATACTTATTTGTGACAAATCATATTCCCTGAGCTGTTGTCCTTGACCAACCTAGTTCTGTGACTCCCCCTATCCCCTTTTGAAGCCATTTACTCCCAAGTGCAGACGCTGCAAGTTACTAATCTTTGAATCCCCTAAAGCTTCCCAGGTTATACATGGTGGAAGCTTTTAGGACAAAAACCAACTTTTTTAAATAAGTGATTATCATTTTGTTGAACTGTTAATGGAAGATGATGGCATGATATGTTGATGAGATGAACATCTGGTCCGTGCATATTTCTCCAGGTGGGCTTCAGTCCAGCACGGTCAGCCGCAGATAAGCTACCTTACACAACAGGCCGCGTGAGTTTTCTTCTCTTATATTTCCAGTTGTCTTCATTGCCCATCTGGCAAGTAGTGATGCTATTTCCAGAATCCTACTTTTACTTCTGTGAGTTTGTGTATGTGACAAAAACAGTGGAAAACTTAAATGTAGGAAAGTGAAAAAAGTTGGTGAAAGGAGGAAGGGAGGTAGAAAGCCAAAACAAAAAACAAAAAACAAAAAATCTGGTTCTAATAAGAAAAGTGCAAGGGCCTACTTAGTATGTGTGTAAGAGGCAGAGCAGCTCCACAGAGCAGCGGGCAGAGCTCCTATCTCAGCATGGTGCCCGTTTCCTAAACTAGCAAGGCCAGCTCAGCAGCCATAGAAGGAGAGAGACTCATAGTTTCACGCCAGGGAAAGAGAAACCAAGCCTTCTCCCTACAGCTAAGGCTAGTTCAGTCATTTGAAAAAATATCTTCTATTGTGTCCTAATTGGCCACTTTTGATAGATACAGCAGTCTTCTAGGACTCAAAAATAGTAATACCAATTGTCTGTATTCAGCATTTAAAGTGACAACTTGGAAAAACCTGAAGTGTATTTATTTACTCTAAAGCTTGGTGACTTGTAAGAAGTGATTTGTGGTCTGGCAGGCTGAATCCTCTGATTTCAGATTGGAAACTTAATTCTTACCACTTACATTCTGGCACAGCCTTAAAATTTCACAATTAAGAAAGGGCCATAGACTACATTTGGCCTCAATAATCTCTATTAGTGAGCCACTTTCTTGTGGATTTCATGTGGCCCGCTGCACAATCAATAGGAAGATCAGTGTGTAAACCAGGAACTACATTTGGCTGCTAGTACTCCTAAATAATAATCACTATTTTTCCTCTAAGCTATGTTTTTAGGCATGATGTCAGGGTTGCCCAGTGGTCACAAAACGGTCTCCAACCAACATGTTCTTATTCCAAGAAGGAAGAATAGGAAAAGGAAAATAGCAATCTCTGTTCAGTCATGTCCCATTTTTCAGGAGCTTTCTGTATTGCCCCAACTAACAACTACTACTCAATACCATTTAGTCCCTGTTCACTAGTAGAGATTTGGAAATTGGAATTGTTTTACCAAGGCAGATTAGGAGAAAGGATAAGGCACCATGACCTAAGCCAGGTATAGTTCCCACACTGATTCATTCAGTCATTCCATCTATTCTTTCAAATAAAACCAGTGGAGGATTTTTCAAGTATGAGACTCAGAGCTAGTAGCCAGTTGCTAGTTAGAGTTTTGTTCCTTACCTCTTTTAGAAATGATTCATTGTGGAGCAGTTTTTATGGAGGCTTTTATCTTATGTATTTTTGGTAGCTGTGTCTATGCAGAGACAGAGGACCTGCGAACCTACTTGTGGACATGGTGGCAGTAATAGTCTATGCTAACTTTCCTCCTCAACTCTTCATCTGTCTGTCCTCATTTAGATGGCTAACAGGTTTCTGATGTTGGCAGAAGCAGGTATCCAGCCTGTTATATAGTCGTAGGTGTGGAGCTGAGGGCCATATGACTTAGGATGGCTTAAG
>PVKN010016924.1:0-17612 GCA_004027915.1 Capromys pilorides | reverse complement strand
GTTCCTGCGTGCATCTTGAACTTAAGAGATGTTTTCTCTTCCTGCACCAGCTTACTACAGTGTGGAATCTCCCTAGCACCCTCTCTGCATTCTGTTCTCAGCCTGACATCATTTAGGCCAATCAGGGTATAACAGGAGAAATCAACATTCCCACTAAGATCAGAGCATCATTTCTAACATAGGACCAGGGGATGATCCAAGAATGCTCCCCATTCCAACCATGGTCAGGATGACCACAGCTCAGCAACCCAAGACTTTTTCCCCTGTTCTATATGAGCCTAGTGCCTACACAGTTCCTACCATTTATCATTGAGGTTCCAAAAATAGAGGACCAATTCACTGAGGCAAAGTAGTCTAAGGATGGATATGATAAGTCCCATAGAACAAAACACTCACTCAACCGACAAAGTTACTACAAGAACTGTGAAGATTAAGACCAGAGCACTACTTAGGGTCAAGTACAAGGTGGGTTTGCCTCCAAGAACTCATCTTTTCAACAATTTTCGTATGGAAATACATTCCCTTCCACTGTTGATTCAGGTCCTTGCTGGCTAGCTGTAGGTTCATAAAAGTACTACCATTTAGATCAAGAAAAACACAGGTCCAAGTGTCATCTAGGAGACATAACAATCTCTAACTAGAAATACTAGCCCCCATTTATATTTCCCCAAGTTTCCTTAAGCCATCCTGGAATTGTACAAAAAAAGAAAGAAAAAAAGAAAAAGCTCCAAATATTAAAATGACATTCTATAGAGTGACCAGCCAGTCTGAGAAGACCTGGTTGGAGACCTATGGACCCATGGATGCAACACATTAGAATTCCTGATGGGCTCCAGCAGTTCCTCTATCAATTAAAAACTCCCTCTGCCTAAACAAATCAGCCTTCCATTTGCTTCCATGTCCCATTAAAAAGTCATTCAGATGTCTGTTTGTTAGTGGTGGTGCTCAGAAGGGTGGTACTCTCAGATTCTAGCAGCAACTGTGAATGCTCTATTTCAGGCAAACAGCTAAAGTGGAGACTGTGTACTGCAGGAAATACAGGCAGGTACACAAGGACTCCAATTGTTGTCACTGTCATACTTCCTTTGATGGTTGTCAACTTGAGTGGCAATACCTAGATGAACTGATTCTGCAAGTAGACTCCATAAAAAGAACAGACTTCATGAGGACTATGCTTGGAGAAACTTCAGTTGAGTTGCAGTCCTCTTTTGGCAAGGATGCCTGCTGTTCTCCTTGGAGCAAGTCTGGTCTTTGCTTTTCTGTTGAGCACTGGATCCTGGTTCAGGGCAGATCCCTCAGCCTTCTGTCACAGATGCTTCAGCCCTGGCCCTGAAGTTTCCTGCTGCAGGACTTTAACTCCTCCATTGCAAATATGTCAGCCTTATGTTATGGTCACATACAAATGTTATCATAGGCTCTAGCCCATCAGCCAATTTTTCAGATCTCCAATGCACTCTTTATATGTATTTCTCTTTATATGTATATGTATGTACTCCAAATATTAAAATGACATTCTATAGAGTGACCAGCCAGTCTGAGAAGACCTGTTTGGAGACCTATGGACCCATGGATGCAACACATTAGAATTCCTGATGGGCTCCAGCAGTTCCTCTATCAATTAAAAACTCCCTCTGCCTAAACCAATCAGCCTTCCATTTGCTTCCATGTCCCATTAAAAAGTCATTCAGATGTCTGTCTGTTAGTGGTACTTTTATGAACCTACAGCTAGCCAGCAAGGACCTGAATCAACAGTGGAAGGGAATGTATTTCCATACGAAATACATATACAATACAAAGAATACAATCTGTGAGCAAATTGTTTTAAGTTGATCTTGGAAAATTCCATGTCCTGCCTTTTGTTTGTTCTTGGCCATCACTGACTCTTTATTTCCTGTGACCTCATAGGGAATGAAAGCTTTTCAAGTACATTCTTAAGAAATTGGCATTTTGAAGTAGATGTGGAATTGAAGAACCCCAGGGAAACATACCCCACCGTAGCCTGGCTCTGTGCTTGCATATTCACACTTTCAGGGTCCCCTGTACTAGCTGCAGAGAAGGCGAAGCTTGCACCACTGGCTTTTCTAATCCTAACTAAGCTTCCCTTCTCAGAGTTTATGCAATTATGACTCATACTTATAAAGATATATGGCTAGAGTGCTAGATTAGGCCAATCATCTTAGCAAACATTCAACTGAGGAAACAAAGTACTATATGTATGACACCCAGAAGAACACACACTTGATGCTTATGAAGCTTCTATAGTGGCACAGCTTCTACTCCATTGGTAATAACGAGCTAGACACAATCAACATATCATTTAAGGAAATGGAAAACATATTAACTGCTATAAATATAAGTGAAGTTCACCAACAATATGTCAGGTAATGACTTGGTGAAAGTTTCGTACAATGCTTAAATGGTTCCTTTCTTTACATAGGAAAAAATGGTATTTCTGAGGAGGTCACAACCACGAGTATCTTATAAGTATTCAATCAGTGGTGTATAGAGCTTCTCTCTTGTTTTGGACTTCTGTCCCTTGCTCTATTTTCACTGGACTCCATCCATGCCTATCTCTCTCTTCCTCCACTTTCAGGGAAAATATAAAATGCAGGACTAAGGACAAACCGCAATTTCACAAGTCAACGTAGTTTGAAGAATCCTACAACAATGTCTTTTTGATGATGTCTATCCTAGTGTCCAAAATAATCAACACTTCTCTTTGGTTGATTTTAATGCATTGATATTTTGAATATAGAACTGGAAATAAGTTCAGATTGTTAAGAAAATTTCTTACGAAATTCAAGTAGAGAAACAGTTGAGGACAGGATGTAGTCTTGGGTGCAGATGCCTCCCACAGAGCTCTGAAACTGTGTGGGGGCACCTGCTCTTGAAGCTCTTGCTGATGTTCTTCAATGAGCTGTGACAACAGGGTAGTCAATTTCTTCCTGAATGGCAAGTGTGGGAGATGAGGTGTGCTTTAGGGGCTTGTTATGGCAGGTGGTGGGTGGTGTGTGGCCCATGGGTGAGTGTCCCCACGAACACAAATGTGCTGGGAACTCAGCTGTACTTTCCTTCTGGACAAGTCTGGGTTCCCTCAGTAAGTGGGCAGTGACAGTGTGGAGTCCTCTTGCTTCTTTCTTGCCTCATAGCAGCCAGCACTTAGAGGACTGAGTGGTGTCTCCAGCTGTGCTTAGAGGTCACTGTCTTCCCCAATAAGCCTTCCTCAACAAGAATTTTATGAAGTCAGGCTATCTATTATAGGGAAACTTCTCATGACAAAACTAAACTTGGGTGTCACTGAAACTCAAGTCTGGGAAACAGCCCACAGGCAGGCCCAGCAGAAAGGGTTGCAGCTTGCCCGAGCATTGCCCACATGTGTTCAAAGAGACACTGGTTTAAAAATGATGACTGGAAGCATTCAACATTTATTCCAGGAGTTCAAAATTCCTTTTCCCTACACCAAGTGACTCCTGAATTCTAAAGTCACCTCTTCCACCATTAGCAGGGAATCATTCACATGAGCAGAACCTTGTGCAAGGAGTGAAGCAGCAGTTTGCATCAAGGAGGAGTAACCTCCAGAGGGTTGAGTCCAGCAACTTCCCCGGTTCTATTTTGAATGCCAATAAAATAAAAATATTTTGGGGCAAAGGAAGCATAGTTTGGTACACAAGCAACTTCAGTCTCTGAGCTGGAGACTTCTTTGATGTAGAACTGAAACCTCCAAGTTCTTCACAAATACAGTATGGTCTCTTCCCATTCAAGCTCTTGTGCCTGGGTGAGGCATCTAGAGCAGGAGGTTACGAGTGCTGCCTTATGCTAATGAGGCAATGGCCCAGCTGTTTCCAGCAAGTGAAACCCAGCTCTATTCCATCTGGCCATTTATTCAGGACCTTCAGGACTCCCTGCTTCTGAACACCTGGGAGGTTTTGCATAGAGTTGAGTTCAGCAAGATGTGCTCACTGGATCAGAGTTTCTATAAGCTGAAGTGCAAGAACTAAGAAAGAGTCCAGAAAGGGGCTTGAGGGGTGTCTGTACAATGTGACAGTGTTTTCAATTCATGCATAAAATAAGTGGCCCCCATAATGTGGTTGCTGAATCTGACCATCGGTTGCCAGCTACCATAGGTTCAGGATGGATACTCAGCGTTACTAAGTAACAATGAATACAATGCTGACATTTTTGTTAGGAGAGGATGTTGACCATCCTGAAGAGGAGAGAAGCTTCAACTAGGAAAGATGCTAATCTGTACACACTTAAGCAATCTGTACTCATCCTGCAGGCACTCTAAACAGGGAAGGATAAGCATCTAGATCTCCTTCCAGAGATTCTTGTGGTGTATTCAAGTGCATCTAACCTAGAAAAAAGTTACAGCCTTCCAAATGCTCCTAGTTATTGTTTTGCGGAACTTCCCACATGCTGGTTGAAAGACTTAGATTTTGTGTCTAAAGATGTTGAGGTCCCACTTTTCAGGTGGTGACAGCACTGTTGATGAGTAAAACTCTGGAAACCACACCATGAGCTGATCCCAGGGGGAAGATGGGCTGTGTCTACATGGTCTCACTCACCCACTATTAGAGATACTGATCAAAGGGCAACAGAGCAGAGTACCTGGTCCTTACCAGGTACTTTCTACTCACACAAAGACGAGTGTATTTGCAAACTCCCCTGAGTGCTGTTCAGGGTGCCCAGGGATCTATGTACAAAATCCTTGTTCGGCTCCAGAAATTACTCTTGGAAGGCCCAGGCTTTCATTACAATGAAAAGAAAGATCTGTCTTTCCTGCATGGAGCAAAGGCAAGACTCACACAAACCCTAGGCCATCCTCTCCTCTTGGTATGGAAAACCAAAGATGGGCTGAGAGGACTGAGAGGTGGCACTGCCTACAAGAGAAAAGGCTTCAAAGGACTGCAGAAGAATGTTATAAGTCCACTAAAACCTACCTCACATGCCTGAAAAATAACCACATACAACATCTTCACTTTTGGTGAACATTTCAATTTTCAAGGTCAGTAAGAAATTTGTTATCCTCATCTTCTGAGTAACTAGACCTCACAAACAAGGAGAAAACCAATGATGGAAAAGTACAGGTTGCATACTTTCCATAAGTGTCCATAAAGCCTGAAGGATCACAATGGTCTACTAAGCTTTCAAAGATGTTGGACACGAAGCTGCCATGCAGTATCAGTTAAAAGTCTTCTGGGCTCAGACCAATTCTGCATGTGCTTGCAGGTGTGGAGTAGGACTGCCTTCCCCAGATGAAGTCATTGCAAAAAGCCACATCTCTGGATGTACAGAAGTACCAGACAGGACAGTTGTGGCTGTTCATTACTAACTTCCTTCCTCAGGGGGTCCTGACTCCCAACAGCAATAAGAGATCATCCCAAGGTGATGAACAATGTAGAACTGCTCATTGAAGAGCAAAGGTCCACAGTGCCTCCTCTTCTACGTGCACCTAAGAACACCTTACTGGGATCACCCTCCATGGGAACCCTAGTATCCGTTCTCAGTCTCTGTTACATTCAAGGCATAAAGCAGAGATTGTAACTTAGTCACTCAGTTTTCTAACACAGCAGGCTCTGATGTAGGGACAACATCCCATTTTCTGACAGAGGTAAGAACACAGAGACACTGACAGTGACTTGAAAGCAGAGGAGAAGTGTACAACTCAACATTGATAAACAAGTGTTGATACAACCTGTCATAAATCTTGGGCACTTCACTGCCTTGTATAAGAGGAATTGTGCAATACAATGGAGCATCCCCAGATTCAGGGCCAACCAGCAAAGAGAAGTTCTTGGGCACTTCCTGACATCTGTTCAGGTAATGCGGGTTTGCACTCTCCTTGGCTTCTACAGAGCCCAAGTCCACTCTACATATGCACAACCTATAGTGCGGTTGCTGATGCAGTCCAATCACATTTGGCAACAGCCCCTTATCAGGAGTAGGAATGGAGAAACCTGGGCCACACTTGCCAGGTTATGAGCCATTGGCACTGCACTTTACTTGTCTGGAAAAATCCCCATTGCCTTTGCTTTTGAAGGCCTGAACTTCTGTCCACACCTATGCCACCATCAACATTCCTAGATTCATCTGAGGACGTTTAATTCCTTGCCATGAATAATAGCAAGAAAAGAGACCTAGGCAGAATCATCACACATCCTCTAGCTATCTACATTTGTTGAACTCAGTGCTCCTTGAGGTAGCTGACATTCCACTGTATTTTTATACCTCAGGGAAGAGGGAAGTTGTTTCGGCACCCCCAGGCTTCACAGCAATAGTCTTATACCTGGATTCCTAGAACACATTCACATCAGACTGAGGACTGTCCTATGTACCAAACAAGCCAACAGCATGAGGTTTCAACATAAGCCCCAACAGTAACCCTTCTTGCATTTAATTCATAGTATAGCACATGGAAACAGGTATTCTTTAACACTCAGCTTCCCCATTTCCATTTGGATGCAAGATTATAGTATCCACAGCACTGCATTCTTTGGAAAAACTCATGTGATAATCTTTGGTTTACCGGAAACCTCCCTTAAGAACTTTGACAGGAACCCCGTTAAGTCTCCTCCATTCTCCATACACACCTTCAGGGGAAATGGCAGGAGGAGGGTCCCCACTTATGAAAGAGGAGTCTGACTGGTATTACCTTGGCAAAAACACAGGCTACAGGCAGATTTCAATTTCCTTATAACATGAAGAATTAGAATTGATGAGGGGAAATGTATGAATCACGCCTAGTGTCGTCGGAGGTCAATGCAAAAGGATCTCAACATCAACACCATGCTCCCCATGAGATGCCTGACAGATACTCTGTTATCACCCAAATATTCATTGTGCAAACTAGTACACAGTGACTGCATGATCCATTAGAATACGGTCTGGCGAAGATCAGTGACTCCAAAATCCTGTGGACTCACAGAGGCTTAGAAAAGCCCTCCAGTAGTTTCAGGCTTTAACTTGTACTCAGCAGACTGTAGGACTGACAGCCTGCTTGGCTACAACATTTCCTATCTTCCATTTCTATCTCATTCAGCATGTGTTCCAGTTGAAGTGTACTCACAATCAGAAAATCAAAGGGATCGTGGAAATCTCTCAGAGATTAAAGTCATTATTCTCCACCATCAATAATGCCCCATTCATTCTAAAACAGCAGCATCACTTAGGCACACAGGTGAAGGGCTCCATGGTGAGTCTTGCCCACTCACTGTGCTGGCTCCAGGAGAGCTATTAGCTTTTATGAGAACCTTGAACTCACAAGGCTAGGTCTATTGTAGTTCACAGTGGCTCAGCATAGTTATTCATAGAATACTGAAAAGTGGTTAGCATAGTTTTTCTAGGACATATAAACAATGATCCCATTATATTATACCCAGAAAAAGAGAATAATGAGGATAATTTTAAAATTAATTCATTTTGAATTCCAAAGCTACTGGCATAGATATAAATATTTCTATGAACACTGGCAGAATGGCTTCTATTTATAGAGGGTCTCCATTCTAGTTTAGTGATGTCCATTAGCCAAGGGTATTGTAGTAGCTTTCTGCCTGATGGCCAGCTTCTAACAGCCAGATAAAGTGAAGCAACATGAACACATGCTGAACAAGACAGACAGTGCTGGATGCGGAAGGCCCACCTGAGGATTGTGGTCAACCAAGTAAGAGCTAGAGAAGAACTTAAGAAGAAATGATCCTATTAGGAAGCTGTTGGTTCTCCTCAAGGAGCTTGTCTTATTGGCTTTTCTCATATAAATGTGACCATTCATATTACCAAAGAAGCCTGGGATCCTGTCATCACTGAGAATGGCTACTATTCTCTTTGGGGAAGCTCTGGTTCTTGTTTTGAACATTGCGTGCTGTTTCAGGAAAGGAAGATGGGATACACTGTTCAGTGTTCTGGAGAAGCTTCTAATGCTAATTTTCTCGCTACAGACTCAGCTATTCTCAGGAGTTTAAGAATTTATTGTTGCTAAGGATGGCTGTGATACTTTTCGGGGGAGCTCAAGTCTTTGGAAATCACTTTCTGGCTCCAGAAAATCCCTCAGGCAACTGGCAGAGACTTTCTAACTTCCACCACTGGCCTATGGGCCTTTCCAAATCTGTTTTACAGATTTGCAAAAGACAGTGTCATGGGCTGTAGCTGTCCAGTTGATTTGTAGCAGGCATTTTTTATAGTCTCTAAGACTTTAGCTACACTCATGGAGGACATGTTAAGAGATCCTGGTCCTCAGCTGCCTTTTTTGTGTCTGGTGTGCAGATTTCCTACACTCTTTGTATGTGACTCTTTGGATGATTATTATAAATGGTCCTGTAAATTATTTGTCCTACATTGTATTGTTCTCTCGTGAACTCTTACTGTCACAGAAATCATGCTAATGTCAGCCAAGTAAAGAGGACAGCTTAGAGGTCACCAAAACCAAACATCCACTTTGGCTTTTTGATGTGTTCTGGCCTAGGCTTTCTGGCATAGAACATGAACTTTTCCAAGTCAGCCACATGAGGGCTAAAAGTAAACATTAGATGTTCATCGTGTGTCTTGAAAGTCATCATAAGACCTGTTAAGCAGAGGAACGCTTGTTGTGATCCTATGAAACTCACATGTCAGTGATGGGACTTGGGGATGGCTCTAGTGATAGCATTAAGTACAGTAATAAAGATTCACACAGCAGCTTTCATGTTGCTGAGACCACAGAAATCAATTTAAAAACTCCAAGTTACTCTGACAAAACTCTTTCTTCTGACCAGGAGATGCTGGAGCAGACTGGAGCACATCCAGAAAGACAAGAGGACTGGGTTAATAATGTCTCAGAAGACCCTGGAGTTTAGTTACACTCTAAATGAGGCTGGAGTCACTGAAAATTCTAACATTTATTGAGAGCAAAAGCAAGCTAAGGGATGTGCATGACTAATTTGGTGTAAATAAACTACTATCTATGCTGTCTTCCAGCATTCTCCTAACTCTAAATTCACACAACACTAGCCAATTACATCACAGGTGAAGGATCAAAGAACAGAAAGGGCAACTCCACGAAATGGTATCTGTGACCTTTTGTGCTAGCCTGCTCTTATAAGAGACAGCAGTACCCCTCAGGCTCAGTTTCTTGTTCTTTGGTGTCTTGGGACAGCAGGATGCTGTCTCATATTGCTACACTTCCAGTTGAGATAAACCATTCTGCCACCTCTGTCCCATGTTGTATCTGTTTCCTGCCATAAGACAAAGATGCCATATCTTGGTCAAAGGTGGCAGCTGAGACTGGTGTCATCCAAAAATCCAAAGTTGGCACACAAGCATCAGACCAGGTCATAGGCTCTCTACTCCAAGCTAGAGCTTCTAAGTACCTCCAATCTGATAAAATGTTGGTTGAGTCCTCTCCACTTTCGAGCCCTGGATAGCTTTTCCAGGGGTTAAGGGCCCATTAAGTCTCTAAAATCACAGTAGAGTGAATGTTATGAAGAAAAAATTTAAAACTCAATCCTGAAGGAGAGAGAGAGAGATTTGAGAACAAAAGCGGCCCTCCTATTCCCTAAGTTTGGGTGGTATCAGGACTTTATTGTGAGGAAGAAGAAGGAAAGACAAGGAAACTCCTTACTTCACCCATGGCCATTTTCAGCAGGCTACTCATATTTTAAAACCAAGAACAAAGCTGGATCCTAACTGTCTACTCTGGTAGTTTTCAGGAAAACATGGTATTGGACAAGAATCATTCCTGTCTGTCAGAGCTGAGGAGACAGAGGTGATTTATACTCTCAGCATGAGGAAGTTACAGATGCAGAAATCCAGGTAGGTTCATTTTTAGTAATGTCTCAGTTTTTCCTGGGTTGCTCCCTTCTCATCAAACTCCAGAGTAGGACGATTCTCTTATATATCTCTTGTGATGTTGTGTGGGCATCAGGGGCCCACAGAGCCATAAGAACCAGACACATTCCAGAATAGGATGAAGCCCAGGAGTGGTTCAAGTGCCACATGAACACCGTCCATGACAGTCACACTGCAGCAAAGACCTTCTATGTTCACTTCTAGCCCACAACCACCCAGGAGCTGAGGTCTTGTTTCACAGAAAATGAACAATGAGCCAGATATCAGGAGACAAAGAAATCATGCTTAGGAAATAAGCAGCTATTTCTCTGTAATATACCTAGAGATATTCAGAGGCAAGTCTGATTTTCGGTCCCAGGTGTAAATAATTTTAAAAATAGGAAAGTATGTGATGATGAGGCACAGAAATGATGTGGTTATAACACCATTGATTATGAGTCTGAGCCAGGGAAGACAAAACAAAACCTCATAAATGTGGCCTTGGACTCAAAGATATCCATGACAAAACTAGAAATGTCACAAGTATGCAGAGTGCAGGTAATGAACATGGGCCCATACAGAATGAGCAAACATAAAAAGGCATGTTTTCATGAGACTTCAAAGGTACAATCTGGGGAACATGAGATGTCTAATAGACTTGTGAAATCCACTTTGGAGAATTAGGGTAAAACCTTTAAGTCCTCCACTCCAAGACTAGTCTTTCAGGCTGGAAGCTGGATTCATACAGGCATACTCATAATATATCAAGCAGGTCAACTACAGTCAGGATACAGATAATTAAGACCGTATGGATCCCAATTAAATGGGGTACAGCATGGGAAAGCAGGCTCATCTAAGGAGATGGTACGGAGAATCATCTTCCTAGAGTCCATCATCTTCGCATGATCACTGTTCATACATTTCCCAATTTCACGTCCAGGAATTGATTTTTGAACATAACACCAGGGAATGAAATTTCATCCAGGATTTTCATTGCCCTTGGTTATTAATACCCATGTACCTTGGGAAGTGACAGATTTTTGGTCATGTAGGGATCTGGAAAGGAATTTACTAAGATCGAGGGGTCACTCTTAGCTAGAAATCTATATTTTCTATATAAACACTCCAAATCCTCATTACTTCAACTCTCTGTTTTTGGATATTGAGAAGGGAAATCCAAAGCGTCAATAGAGCCACAGGGTACTTGTATTTTCCCCAGTCATTACCCATAACATATAAACAGTATGAATTGACTATTGACACAATTCTGAAGAAGAGGAACATGAACATAGGAAGTCTGATGTGTCAATGCAGTCAACAAACAGCCACCCCCAAAGCATGGTAGAGGGATAGACATGGAGAAAAATTTGACTGCATAGATTGTGCATGTAGGATCAGCACCAGCACTGATTCCTGCTCATACTAATGTTTATTCAAGAAAAAGCAGAAAGCCTGAAGACAAGGGGGAGCAAATGGAGTGAGTAGGATCCATCTTTTGTTGTCAGTTATAGACGGCTTCAGAGATTCATGGCAAGAGTCAACCTTCACAACAGAAAAGGAAAGTGATGAGGCTCCAAGTGCAGAAAGCACAGCTGTCCAGGACAGCAACACTGAGAGTGTTTACTGATGGAGGCTTTTATTTACCCCATCAGGATTCTAAGGTTGGGGCAGCCCTGTAATCACAGGATTTGGGAGGCTGAAAACAGGAGGATCACCAAGTCCAATCTGTGTAGTCAGATTCTGTAGACACTGTACTATGGACAAGAAAAAGCCAACTTACTGCTATTTTATCCTGTGACCTGATGTTCTCTAGGAATCCAAGCATAATATCTACATGCAAAACATGTATAAAACGAATGCTTTCCCATCCTTTGTACTGACAGTGAAGCACCCAGACTGTGAGCTAAAGTCTGCCACTCGACATAGTCCACATGGACACTGAGGTAGCTGAAGTCCTCAGGGGATGTCTTTTCAGCACAATCCAACATCAAGTCCATCTCTGGTACTTGGAGCACAATGTTAATGACATAGTGGCCACATGCAGTGAGCTAGATAGGACAGGAAACTGCGTGTGTGGTTCTACGGCTTACAGATCCAGAGCCACAGAGTCAGCAGCATGCAGAGAATGCCTAGGTTTATAAAATCTGACCTAGGATCCATCCTAACAGTGTGATACCCAAAGCATCTCTCACTGGCATGGTCACCACCTTATCTGGATATTAGGGGCAACAACATTTATTACATAGTGGGAAAATACAAGCTTTGAAATAAGATCATTACTGAATGAATATTCTTCACATATCTCCTGTTGACACACCCTGATGGATGCCTTCAGGCAGATAATGGTGAACAACCCTGTCTCTGGCTATTCAAGTTCATCTCTATTAGGGAGAACCAACAGCCTTCTGAGGGGTCCATGTCTTTCTTGAAGAACGTCCCACATACCAGGTTAGTCCTTCATGAAACTGAAAGACACAATGGGTCAGGCTGGTGCTGATGTTCGTAAGTCTCACAATCCAGAGATGGGCTAGAAATTCTTGAAGGTGACCGTGGTGCAGCTCAGAGACTCCCTTCAGTCCACATCAGCTTAATGCACTCCTCAGTGTGTTTACCTCTTTATGTGCATAGAGAGAGCAACAAACTCATGGATCTGTTTCAAAACTGAAGCCCAAGCCTGTCTCATCAGAATGATCAGGCTTCATCACTACTTGGAGACCAGCTCTGAGTCAATGCCAGCTGGGCAGTGAGGCACCAGGCACAGAGACAGACCTTGAAATGCAAGCATTTTGCAACTGCTCCTTGGGGAACACTTGCCTCTAAAGCAAATCCCTTCGCGAACTCCAGGCGTCATTCTGGGGAGGCCATGGAAAGCCCATACTATAGCATAACAAGGAAGAGGCAGATCCATTCTGTTGTGGCTGGCCTGCAGCCATCAGAAGTGAGGATCTTCTAAGTCCTGCATCACCCTCTGGTCTTAACACTTATATATGCGCAACGGGCTAATGACGAAGATGCCCTCGATGCATGGGAAAAGACTCCCAGTGACTGCAGAAAAAAAAGTAAAAATCCCTACTCTTCCCGTCTTGGTCACTTGCTTAAAAAATAAGGCACATTTTCCCTTTAGGGAGAAGGAAAATAACTCAAAGATAAAATTTCTGTGGCAAGAATTTTCTTGCTATCACCGTCTTCTCTTCTAAAGTGGTGGCACAGGTGTCAGGAAGAAGGTGTAGGACCCCACTTGCTAATATGCAAGCAACTTGAAGATGTGCTGAAATGCAGGAATCTTGGCCATTGACAGCTCAAAATTGGAAAGAGAAGGGGGGTAAAATTCCAATTCCACATTACTCTCTCAATCGGCATGAACTTGCGAGTCATCTTGTTCGGAAGGGAGGGCAACATCGTCCCACATGGGGCAATACTAGGATTAGTCTTTACTGCTCTCCCTTCCTTAGGGAAGGTCTTTCCTCCCAAGGTCAGTAGAAAACCACAGGTAGGGAAATAACTGAGGTAAATATGCTTTCTAAAGGTCCAAACTGTCCCTGGTCCCTCCCTTCTGTGTGCACCAAAGAGCACCTTGTGTTTCTTCTAGAGTGTAGGTTAGTTTAGATTCCATTGAATAGGATCTAATCACCCAGTCTTCCAACATGATCTGATATGTGGAAAGATATTACTTGGGCAATAGAATGTGTCCAGTGACCAAGTGCAGTGAAATCATTTTTAGGCCTGATAAAGGACAATGTAAACACACAGAACAGCCCACCATGGCCATCAGAACACAGCACGATAGGCAAACTTCCTCAGCCCAATCTGTCTGCTCTCCCCTCTTTACACAAGGAAGAATCCTTAGCAAACATGTTCAGTGTGCCAACTCACAAACTTTGACCTCTTTATTAATGGCTCTACACAGGACCTAGAATGTGGCCCAAGAATGTTGAAACTTCTCAGGGGCAGACTACCTCCTGCAGACAAGTGGTCCTGTTCTCCACATTCCATATATAGGGATTGAATTCCAAAGTTGCCTCTTGCAGATGCTTCAAAGAAAACAGCTGTGCACATGGACAGCCAACAGTGCTTGCTGAGCCAGCCAAGGGTTGCTCTCCAACAGCCCCTAGAAGTCAGAAACAGGAAGGAAGGACTCTAGGGTTTCCTGCCAGTGAATGAGACCAGGGCATTCCACTCTGCCTTCCTGCTAGAGGCCCAGTGGGCTTGGGTTTAGATGACAAGCACTTCCTTGCCTTGAAGAACAATTAAAATACAGGCTTAGGCAGAATCATCACCGTTTCACTTACTATGTGAAAGGGTCATCCTTTTACTATTACTGATATAATTTCTGGGCTGGTTGCTGCTTCAAAACACATTTCTACAACTCAAAATGCGTATTGATTTGAGGGGATTTTTATACTGCTGGTAAAGCTGCTTTGCCACGATCTCATTTTCTTTTGTTTCTGAGCACAATGTGGATTTACAACAACTTTCTAAAGCACCAAATTTATGAGTCAGTGGGATCATAGAGACCAGAGGATCCCAACCCATGCTGATGCTTCAGCATGCACCCCAAGGACATCCTCTCTCCAGCACTGCTCACAGTACAGCTCAAGAAACAGGAATCTTTATTTGAAGACTTCATTGCTAACACTTCTAATGCCATCGCTGAAAAGCACATAGCAGCCATGGTAACAAGTTCATTTTGGAAATGTACTACTTGACAGTCTTTAGTTTGCCTCAACCACCCTGAAGTACTAGTATGTGAACACATGCAGTGTTGAGGAGAGCCCTCTTTAAAAAAAGAAGAATCTAATCCGGTGACACCAGCAAAGTCTGTCTTGGAAGCTACAGGATTATTCCAATTCTTCCTACTCGAGATAAATTCTGAAGAACGATAAGAGGAACAACTTGTTAACCAAACCTGATATCCATTTAAAGCCAAGTCAAGGAAACAAACTTGATTCAATCTTTCTGCAGAGTTTGCTCTTATATCGATAGTCTGTTACCACGCCAGAACATTCAGTGTAAAACCCAGTACACATAGCGAGTTTTTCTTAGATTTGTGCATGTTCCCATGACTTGAGCAGAGTGGATGCTGAAGTATAGCAGACTTGCAGAGACACAAATGGCTTTCAGCAGTTGGAGACGAGACACAGCACATAATGCCCTTTTCATTGGTGTTCATTTTTGTAATGAAAATTGAACTAAGGATCTTGCACTTGCCAGGGTGGTCCTTATACTGCTGAGCTATCTCCATGGCCCTGTCAAAGAGACAAGATTGGATAAATTACTCAACTTGTGGTGTCCACTCTCCATTGCATCATTCCTTCCAGTTCTTGTGTGCATCTTGAATCTAAGAGACTGTTTCCCTATCTACTTCAGCTTACTTCACTTTGGAATTTCCTGAGCATATTCTCTACCTTCTGTTCTCAGTCTGACATCACTGAGGCCAATTGGGGTATAAAAAGAGGACAGAGCACCATTTACAACAAACATAGAGCTACAGTTTGATGCAGAGAATGCTCCCCATTCTAGTCATGGTCATGATGACCTCAAATTAACAACCCCAGATATATCCCTTTGGGCTAGAGGAGCAGAGTGCCTACATATTTCCTACCATCTATTCTGAGGGTCCTAAAATAGAGATCCAGTAGACTGAAGCAAAGTAGTGTTAGGATGGCTCTGATAAGTCCTGTAGAACAGAATACTCAGTCAACAAACAGAGTTGCTACACAGTCTCCTCAGACCCAAGTACTACTTAGGATCAATTTTAAAGTGGGTTTGCCCCCAACAGCTCATCTTTTTCATCATTTTGGTATGGAATTATGTTCTCTCAGCCCTTGATTCAGGTCATTGCTAGCTAGCCATAGGCTCTGAAAAGTACTACCATTTTGACCAAGAAAAGCACATGTCCAAGTGTCATTCAGGAGACAAAAATCTCTGATTAGAAATACTATCCACTCATTTATGTTTCCCCAAGTTTCCTTAAGCCAACCTGGAATTATAATAAAATAGCTGCAAAAATTAAAATGACACGTTATATAGTGACCAGCCCAAATCAGAAGTCTGTGACCATCGGATCGATGGATGAAGCACGTTAGAATCCAAAATGGGCTCCAGTGGTTCCTCTATCAATTGAAAACTCCCCCTGCCTACCCAAATCATTCTTTCAATGATGTCATGTCTCATTAAAAGTCATTCAAAATATCCATTGGTTAGTGACAGTATCCCAAATGGAAAACACCCTCACTTTCTAGCAGCAACTGTGCATGGTCTATTTCAGGCAATGAATTCAAGCACAGATCATGTGTTTTAGAACACATTGATAGGTATAAAAGGGCACCAAGTGGTGTCAGTGTCATATGTCCTTTGGTGACAGTCAACTTGAGTGTGAATGTCCGTCTACACTGGATCAACTATGAATGCCCAGATGCATTGGTTCTGTAAGTAGACCCCATAAAAGAACAGGAGAGTTAGACATCATGCTGATTTTCCTCAGTGAAGCTTCAGTAGGGGTCTGGGCCTCCCTTTTGGCAAGGGTGGCTGCTTCTCTCTTCAGAGGAAGTCTGTTCTTTGCTTTCATATTTAGCACTGGCTCCTGGCTCAGAACAGATCCTCCAGCCTTCTGGCAGAGATGTTTCATCCATGGCCCTTGAGTTTCCCACTGCAGATCTTTCAATCCTCCCCTGCAGATAACTCAGCCTCATAGTATGGACTCATAAAAAACAATGCCATGGGTCCAGGACCACAGACCATTCTTCAGATTTAGAGTACGCTCTCACAGTTGACTCTGTGGGCAAATTGCATAAGTTAATCTTGGAAAGTTCCACATCCTGCATTATGTTTACTCTGGCAATTGCTGAGTCATTCATTTCCTGCGGCCTCATAGAGAAGGAAAGTCTTTCAAGTACATTCTTGAAAAAATGCCATTCTGAACTAGATGTATAACACAAGAACCCCAAGGAATCTTACTCCAGCTATAGGCTGGCTTTGTATGCAAATTCACACTTTCAAGAAACCATGCACTAGCTGCAGAGAAGGCAAATTTCCCATCAACAGCAGGACTAGGCTTCCAGGATCTTCAATTTTAGCTAAGCTACACTTCTCAGAGTTCATGCAATTATGAATTATACTTGGTAAAAATACATGGCTAGAGTGCTAGATCAAGCTGATCATATCAGCAAACACTAAGATTGAGAGATGAAACAGTATGAATGGCAACCATGAGAACACACACACACATACACTGGATGCTTAAGATGCCGCCATATTGGGACAGATTCTACTCAACTTTTACTGATCAACTAGATGTATTCAAGATGACATTCAAGGAAAGGGAAAACATCTTAACTTTTATAAAGATTGGTAAAGTTCACCAAAAATCAGTTGGGTAATGACTTGGTAAGTTTTGTTCAAAGTCTAATTGGCTCATTTTTTTCGATAGTATAAGATTAGTATTTCTGAGGTCACAACTCACCAGTATCTTTTAAGGATTCATTCAGTGGTATATACAACTTCTCTCTTGATTTGGATTTCTGTCCTCTGCTTTCTTTTAATTAGATTTCATCCACCTCTAGCACTATCTTCCTCCTGTTTCAGTGAGATTATGAATCTATGGCTAAATCTCAACAGTCAATGTCCTTCGAAGAATCCTAAAACCATTTCTGTTAGGTGATGCGTATCCTAGCACCCACAATAATCAACATTTCCTTTTTGGCTGACTTGAATACATATTAATATTTGAGTGTATAATTGAAAATAAAGGAGATCCAAGTTGTCTTGGAACAGAGTCGAAGAATACAAGGATTGTCACTGTATAGAGACACTAA
>PVKN010016923.1:0-17613 GCA_004027915.1 Capromys pilorides | reverse complement strand
TCTGAAGTTTTCTGAAGAGGTACAACATGTAGAATACTAGACTTTCTATGGTTGTCTTAAGAATTGGGTAGTCATAATTATCTCAAAAAACGTACATAGAGCTAATATTCAAACCAAACTAATTTTGAAAGTTTTATGTTCATAATTTTGGAAAAATTTTACTTAGAAAAAACTTCATAGGATTTTATGACTATGATTTATAGGGTTAAATTTATTTACACATTTGTCATTGAATTGTCATTTAAGGAATTTGCTTTACATTTTAATCTAAAATTTACCATTTGCCTTTTAATGGAAACATAAAGTCCCACGTAAGCCTCTTGAGTTCTGTAACTACTTTTATAATGAAACTGCTTTAATGAATTCGTGCACAGTGAATTCAGCTATATTTCCTTTTGCTTTATTCTCCAATTCTGACATTGTTTTGACTTTGCTGCAGCCCTCTAAAAAACTTGCATCCCTATATATTGTGCCTTTAAAGCTCTTATGCACACACAGAAGTGTATATATACATGTTGGAGCATGTGTACATATACTTTCATGTCACTCACGCAGTATGTCTTTAGTATGTATTGTGGGAGTGAATATAGATATTCAAAGGCAATGAAACATTGCACTCTAGATATATATGTATATAAATAATGTTGATAGACCTGTATATACACATGTACATGTATAAGTTTTAAATGGCAATCCTTTACATTTAGCAAAATGCTACCCCTACTGGAATATCATCACTGCAATGGCAGTTGTATGTAATGATTTAAAATACATTATCACAAATTATTTAAAGAACATTTAAAAGTCTCATCCAAAATATTTATTTATCTTTTTTATTTTTTTAACTGAAAGGGAGATTCATTTAAAATGCCACCAGTCCAATGAAAAACAAGATTTATCTGAAGACCTTTACATGTTTTTTCTCTTTAAGTGGAGATGTATAGCAGCCCAGCCTGTTATTTGAGTTATGAAGTGGTCTTAATATTTCTATTAGTGTGTGTACTCCTCCTCTTCCTACATCAAGTGAATTCACCAGTTTGCCTCTTCTTTTCATTAATAAATAATGATCAGTGAGATCATTTTGCCTGGGGGTAAGTTAACTACTCTCTTGCTGCAGGGAAATATATCACCTAATTGTTATTCTGCCTTGTTCAAAGAAGACAGCTCTTTCCTGGAACTGTCTTACACACATATTTGCATTTATTTAGTTAAAGGTCTTCCCAATCTTTTTTTTTTTTTTTTTTAACTCTTGGGTATACCTGATACAAACATAATTCTTATCACCCACAGCTGTTAGTATTTTTCATTTGTGCATCAGTTTGACACACTGAATGCAAGAGTGTTAAGAACATACTGTTAAATATCATTTGATATTGTGATGAGCTGGTAGCAGATTACATCTCGAGAACTTGCAGTGAGGAGATTGTCTAGGTAGCTGGACAATCCTAAGCACTCAAGATGCTAGGGCAGGGTAGTGTGGAGGAAAGGGTACCCCTGAAGGCTATTACAGAGAGGTTGAGGATTTGAGTAATTGTAGAGTAGCTTAGTTAAAAATTGATATCAGAAGCAGCCTTTAACAAAAACAAAACTCCTTTTGGCAGTTGTGTGGTACTAACTAGTGTAATGCAGTGTAGGTTGAAACAAGTTGCAGTGGGAAATCAAAGGTGAGGTAGCTTATTTGAGATCGGTAAACAACAGGTTGGACAGTTGTAAAGTCTCTTCTAACAAAGTAACTGCACGGTAGCAAGGACTAGCAGCTCTCAGAGCCCCTTTTCAGTGTTCTCATTCACCTTGGCACACCAATGTGTTTAGTATGCCATACATCAAAAATATATAAAAACACAAAGCTGCTTAAAGGGAATTTACAAACCGAGAACCTTTTCTCTTGGATGTTAACAGTAGCAGCAAGCTTAGTTATATGCACAAAAACTAGAAGCCACTTTTTTTTTTTTTAACTTTTTGGTCTGCACAGAAAACAAAAGGTGAGGTGGGCAGCCTTAGATAGGTGCCCCCATATCTGATGGAAAATTGTATCTATGGCATTGGATGTGGTGTTGCTGGTGGAGAGGACATTACGGGAGATGATGGGCTTTTGGTTTGTAATTTCCCTTTAAACAAGAAGCGATAGCTCACATTTTCCATATATATCTCAATGAATGTACTGTATTACTGTTTTAAAATTTGATGAAATAATAATGGATTGGTCTCCTTTTGTTATCTGGTCCTTGTTTAATTTGTTTAAGGGTTTTTGTATACAGAAGTTTACATTTTTATGTATATTTTTCTTGTGTAAAAACTGATGTAATATGTGTATAAAACACTGTATGTATTATCTGTATATAGTGTGACAAAATGATTTTTCTTTCTTTTGGATGTATTAATAAATCTTGCTGTGAAGTACTTTGCTTTTAGCATTTCTTTTTCCAGATATTGATGGAGGCTCCCGATTCAGGGTAGTGATTTTTCTACTTTGTTGTTTAAATACAGGTTTTTTGTTTGTTTGTTTGTTTGTTTGAAACAGGATCTAGCTGGGTAGTTCAGGCTGGCCTTGAAGTCATTATGTAGATCAGGTTGTTCTAGAAGTCACAGTGATCCTCCTGCTTTAGCCTCCCGAGTACTAGGATTACAGGTGTGCACTGCCATGCCCAGCTGTTGTTCTTTGAGACGGATTCTTACTCTAAAGCCCAGGTTGCCCTCAAACTTATGGCAATCCTCCTGCCTTGTCGCACTTTAGAATTATAGATCAGAACTTTTTCTTACCTTTTGTTGCTGAGAGACACTTTAGTATAAACTATTTTGTATTGTGTATACATGAAAACTAGGGACAAAAAATACTAACATTCTTTTTAGAGACAGAAAATATGTGTGTGAGAGATTTGGGTTGGTTTCCCTTGATATCTAATCCAAGCATGTTTAAGGTACATTATTCTAAAATTGTTCTTTGCTTCACTAAAAGAAAACATATTGAGATGAAGCTGATGCTCACGATCTTGCACTTGCCAGGTAGGCACTTGTACAGCAGAGTTATCTCCCTGGCCCCCCACAGTGCTTATAAAGTGGCCAGTAGCAATAGAATTTCATCTACTTTTGTGCTTATGAAATTATAACAAAGTGTGGAGAATTATCCTCTGAATTATGTAATAGTTGGTTTTGAAGTTTTTATTCTTAAACGGGCTTCTAAATTTCTGCAAGCCTTTGAGGTTATGCGTGCTATGTTCTTGATTTGATTTTTAGAAAATAGCCACTGAAGGCAAACCTGGGAGTGTAATATTGAGTTGCTGTGAAAGGGTGATGAAAAAATCCTTGTTGCCAAGTAAAAACAAAGCAAATGAATTTACAACATTATTTTTATTTTATATTTTTGAGTTAAAGTCTCGCTGTGCCACACAGGTTAGATTTGAGCTCACTTTGTAACCCAGTCTAGTTTCAGTTTGCAATGATCCTCCTGCCTCAGTCTCTCAAGTGCTGGGGTTACAGGTATGTGCCACCATGCTCAGTTACAACAGTATATCTTTTTTTTTTTTTTTTTTAATTTTTATTTTATTTATTTGTTTGCTTGTTGTGTTTGTTTGTTTCTTTATTTATTGATTTTGTGGCTGGCTCAGCCTGCCCTGGTGGTGGCGCTGGCGCAGCATGTGGTGCCGGGGATCGAACTGCAGTCCCCGCAGTTGCCTGAGCCCTCCTAAGCAGGCGCTTTAGACCACTGAACCATCTCGCCGGCCCCAACAGTATATCTTTATTAACTTAATTTTTAGCCTATTGTTTGCTCATCTGTCTTCCTTGTTGAGATAACTGTTTTCTTGAAAAACCCTATATAGTTTTTGTTTTGTTTTGAGGCAGGGTCTACCTATGTAGTTGAGGCTATCCTTGAACTCTGTAAAACTCAGGCTGGCCTCAAAACTGTAGGAAACTTCATGCCTTAGCCTCCCTGGTGCTGGGGTTACTGGCGTGCGGAAAGGGCCTACATAGTTTCGAAACCTGTTTATTTGCATTTATTTGTGCTCAGCAGTATACAACTATGAACATCAAGATGATAACATTTTGTTCCTTTCCACAGTACTGCCTTCTTGGAAAATTCTCCATGATGTGACTGTGGTAGCTGCTTTTCTTGCTTAAAATCCCTGTGATGGAGTGATGCCTCATTCTTGACAGTTTATCTCACAGTAGCACAGTGTTCCATCTTTCTGTCTTCATGGCTTCCCATTCATTTCCTAAGCACTCATGTATTTGATTGGCTTCCCTTTTATTTATTTGATTGTTTTCTTTAGACAAAGTCTAGCTGTGCAGCCCAAGCTGGCTGAAGAATTTATCTTCCTGCCTCCGCCTCTCAAATTCTGGGATTATAGGCATGTGCCACCACGATTGGCTTAAATGCTTAGATTTTTGAGCAACTTGTGTGAGGAACAGTTGAGACACATGAGAATGAGTCACAATTGGAATCTTTACTCAAAGACTGCCATCCAGTAGGAGAGAGAAGATACATTAAGACACATAAACCATACATAAGACCTTGTGCGTAGAAGAAGAGCCCGGGAGATAGCTCAAGGGCACAAATGCCTGCCTGGAAAGTGCAAGGTCCTGAGTCTGATCCCCAGTTCTGAAAAAAAAAGAAAAGATAAAAGAAACATCTGCTTAGAAGAGTGGCGAAGTAGCTGGGCGTGGTGGTGCACGCGTGTAATCCTAGCACTTGGGAGACTGAGACAGAAGGATCAGTGCAAGTTTGAGACCAGCCTGGACTACAAAAGAGCTCAAGGCCAGCCTGAACTGCATAGCGAGACCCTGTCTCAAAAAGACAAAAAAGGGCCGGCGAGATGGTTCAGTGGTCTAAAGCGCCTGCTTAGGAGGGCTCAGGCAACTGCAGGGACTGCAGTTCGATCCCCGGCACCACATGCTGCGCCAGCGCCACCACCAGGGAAGGCTGAGCCAGCCACAAAATGAATAAATAAAGAAACAAACACAACAAGCAAACAAATAAATAAATAAATAAAATTAAAAAAAAAAAAAACGACAAAGTGACTGTTCTCATTAGGAGGTGATGGGTTTCCAACCAAAGGATGGGGAGTTTTCTAGAAGATGAGCAGTATTTAGACCTTCAATGGTGAATGTATTCCAAAACAGCAGGCCATTCAGTTACCTCTTAGGTGGTATGAGAATGTTGATAGTCCAGCTGTGGTATAAAATAGGTGAGAGTTGAGAAATAGAAGCTGACCAGGTGAAAGGGTAACCTAGAAGGCTGGGAGGGGGGATCAGCTGTTATTTAGGAGGATCCATCTGGTGCCATGATTTGTAACATCACTTTACCACAGAAGGAAGTCAGGAGGAGGAGGCTACTGTATGGCAAGAGCAGATGACAAAGTTAAACTTTTTAGTAAATATGCAAAGGAAAAGGAACTTAAGGATTTGAATACTCAGTCAAAGTTGGCGATAAGGAAGAGGAGATATTCAAAATATTTTCACACCTGGATTTCTAGAACAATGGTAGTGGCAGCAGTAGGAGAGGGTAGCAAGTTCTCTGACGCTGGGTTTTGAGAGCCCCTGGTTCTGAGATTACTAAATTTGATCTGAGAGCAGGGACCAGATGGAGACGGCCTATTGGTAGCCAGAATTAAGGCTCAGAAGAGGGGCTCAAGCTGAACACTCAGATGGAACTTGGGGCATAGCATTGAATGTTAAAGTTAACTATAAATTATTAAGGAAGATAGACTAGCTATCTGGGGACAGGTCTCCTCTATTATTTACGGGCCTAAAAAGAGCTTCAGTGATTTCTTCAGTCTTTCAACTACTGAGCTATGAAGCTGGTATTCAAATTCTGCCAGGCTGGCTCCCTCATTCAAACTCCTCTAGGAGTAAAGATATTGAGTCAGGCAGATCTCAAGCTAGGTGCTCCACCCCACCACACACTTCCTAGCAGTAACCTGGTTTTCTCACCTTCTGGATTGTACTCTGCAGTACACACTAAAACTCTTAAAACCACAGTCCCCAGCACATTGTGCTTGCCCAGCAGTGATCCATAAGTAGAGAATAAAGCTAGTACCCAGGGAAGTTGGTGGGTAGGAGTGATAGGACGTTGGAACCCAGTCTTCATTGGTTCTGATCTGGACTCCATTGGCTGCACACTGTGTGATCTCTTGGAATTCATTTCCTTTTTCTTGGCTATTTTGTCTTATCTGTAAAATGCACTAGGAGCCTTAGGTGACAGAGCCCATATAAAGCAATTCGTAGATTTTCATTTTCTTTGTTGTGTGCCAAGAAAGATAAACAACGTAAGCTAGTTTCTAAAGGAATAGAAAGGAATTAAAAAACAGATTAGCTGTGGAAGAGGAAGAAGGAGATAGGAAGCATGAGCAATATATATATATATATATATATATATATATATATATTTTTTTTTTTTTTTTTTTTAAATATTTATTTATTTATTTATTTATTTTGGTCTTTTTGAGACAAGGTCTTGCAATGCAGCTCAGGCTGGCCTTGAGCTCCCTTTCGTAGCCCAGGCTGGTCTTGAACTCGCACTGATCCTCCTGCCTCAGCTTCCCAAGTGCTGGGATTACAGGCATGCGCACTGATCCTCCGAGCAATAAATATTGATAATAAAGGGAGTCATGTTTTTGAAGTACAAGAGGATAAAGGTAACCAACACATGGGGTTTCACCCAATCAAGTTCCAAAATAATCAAGTATATGTTCAGTTTTTGAAGTCATGTTAACTGAAATACAAGTTTCTCTATTTCCCTTTGTAATTTTTTAAAAGCTTTCTCATCTTCTATAGTACACAGGACCTGTTTGTTTGTTTGTTTTTTCAGTGGTTGAGGGTGAGCATCTGGTCTCGTGCTAAACGTGCTCTACCACTAAACTTCGTCTGCAGCCTCAAGCATCATTTACTGAACAAAAAGTACCATTGTGTCCTGTTCTATAGAATATACTTTGGATTAAGAACTACTTAAGAAAATAAAATGTGACTGAAAGAAAAAAGAATTAGTAGTAGGTGATCCCTTATCAAAAGACATGCATGTCATATGGTGAACTGAAAAATGGAAATCTAAAGAGCCAGACTTGAGTTCTTCCACAACACGTAGCTTGAATATGGTGCTCCACATACTCAATCTCTATATGATATTACTGTTTTATTTTTGAGACAGGGTCTCACTATGTAGTTCAGGCTACCCTTGAATTCACTGTGTAGCCCAGGCTGCACTTAAAACTCTTGGTTTAGCTTCTCAAGTGTTGGGATGATAGATATGTGATATCATGGCTGGCTCTGTATGGGTTATAGCTTGTATCTAGATGTTCCCCCAAAATCTCATGTACTCGTAGATGGGGATTTTAGAGCTGGTTGAATCTACAGTGTGTGATGCTGGGAGTAAGTGTTTGATACTAAAGCAGTCGACTAATTAGTTTAGCGTAGTTCTGGATGTGGATGACACCACCAAAAAGGTTTGCAGCCTAATGGGATAAAAGGAAAAGAGGGAGGTTTGCTTCATAGTTGCTGCCGCCTGCCTGCTCTGCTGTGAACTGTTTTTCCTCTGCCATGCCTCCCTGCCTGGGAACCACCTGACTGTAGTAAAACTGGTGACTCTGGACTGAAGTCTCTACAGACCGAGCTGACCCTTTCCTTCTTAACTTGTGAGTATTTTGTCTCAGCAATGACAAAAGCAACACTATGTACATAAAAATTAAAACCTTCCCTCTCCTCACTTATCCCTTTAATTGCTGTCTTGTCTTTTTTTTTTTGCTAAACATTATACTTGCTCTTCCCACTCCTAAACCTGCTGCAGTTTAGTTCCCCCTTGTTATCCTGAAACTATTCTTTCTAAGACCATTGTGACCTCTGCTGCATGCTCTTTAATTTCTTGAGTCAGCAAGGATGATGTTGCCTTTTTCCCCACTCAGTTTCCAGATTATGCCTTCTCTAGTTGTTTTCATTGGTTCTAATTTCTTTTTCATCACCCTTCAACACTTTTCTTATTCTATACATAAGATTTCATCTGAGACACCCTTCACTAAACCCTGGTTTAAATGTTGTCCTTTCTGGGCCAGAGAGATAGTTCAGTGGCAGCCTGGCAAGTGCAAGGTCCTGAGTTTGATCCCTGCTTAAAAAAAAAAAAAGTTGATCTTTCTGAAGATCAATATCAAACCCATACTGATCTCAGATTTTAGTCTCATGTCTGCTGCTTCCTGAGGATCTCTGCGGTATCTGCCATCACTATAAACCGAGCTTGTCTAAGCTCAAGTTTAACATTCCCTTTTAACCTAGTCCTCACTGGGAGCTTTACTTCTCTCTGTCTCTCTCTCTGTCTGTCTGTCTGTCTGTCTGTCTGTCTCTCTCTCTCTCTCTCTCTCTCCCTCTCTCTCCCTCTCTCCCTCCCTCTCTCTCTCTGTCTTTCATTTGTCTTCTTTTGGAGAATAAATATATTTTATTTTTGTATTTTAGGGAAGGGTCTAGTCTACAGGGTATTCAGGGTCTCACTACTAGATGGACTCAGAGTGATCCACCTGTTTACAGCCTCCCAAGAGCTAGGCACCACCACACCCAGTCTCAGCATTGGGGGGGCTATCGCACGGCAGGCCTGGGGTTCAAGCCCCCGGCCCATGCTCCAGCTTGCAGGTGCTTTAATCCACTGAGCTGTCATTGTGTGATCCCCTGAGCTATTTTGTATGTATGTATGTATGTATGTATTTATTTATTTATTGTATTTAGTATGGGGTCTACAAGGCCTCACTGCATAGATTGGACTCAGTGATCCGCCTGTGTTCAGCTTCCCAAGAGCTGGGATTGCAGGTGTTCGCCACCACACCAAGGCTCAATCACTGTCTCAGTGCACCCCAGGGGTGGGGCCAGCATTGCACAGCAGGGATGAAACCTGTTCTACTGTGCGTTTTTTTTTTAAATTGTTTATTAGTTTTTTTCCTTTTTTCTTTTTGGTCGTATTTATTAGTTTTCATTTTTTTTTTTATTTTTATTTTTTTGTCTTTGAGACAGGATCTCGCTATGCAGTTCAGGCTGGCCATGAGCTCACTTTTGTATGTAGCCTAGGCTGGTCTCGAACTTGCACTGATCCTCCTGCCTCAGCCTTCCAAGTACTGGGATTACAGGCATGCACCACCATGCCTGGCTATAAATTTATTTACTTATTCTTTTTTTTTTTTTTTAAATTTTATTTATTTATTTATTTGTTTGCTTGTTGTGTTTGTTTGTTTCTTTATTTATTCATTTTGTGGCTGGCTCAGCCTGCCCTGGTGGTGGCGCTGGTGCAGCATGTGGTGCCAGGGATCGAACTGCAGTCCCCGCAGTTGCCTGAGCCCTCCTAAGCAGGCGCTTTAGACCACTGAACCATCTCGCCGGCCCTATTTACTTATTCTTTTGTTCATTCTTTTATCCATTTGTTTATGCAGTAAATATCGAAGACTCCCTGTCACTCAAACTAGTATCTTTAATCATCCTGAGTTTTCCCAGCCTTCTGGTTTGTGACATTTTCTGCCTATAATAGTTCCCTAACTGGTATCCTGCCCACTATTCTCTCTTCCCTAACATCCTTTATAAACACTACTGTTAGATTGATCTCGCCAAGACACATTAAAAGGGGGCAAAAGTAATTTATCATTTCTGTTCTGAGCCCCCCTCTTTATTCTTCCACTCCCACTGTCAGGAGGTCCTAATAGTTTGTCCCCTCCATAATGTGTCTTATAACCTGTTGGACCCAAATTTCTTTTTTTTATTTTTATTTTTTAAATTTTATTTATTTATTTGTTTGCTTGTTGTGTTTGTTTGTTTCTTTATTTATTCATTTTGTGGCTGGCTCAGCCTGCCCTGGTGGTGGCGCTGGCGCAGCATGTGGTGCCGGGGATCGAACCGCAGTCCCCGCAGTTGCCTGAGCCCTCCTAAGCAGGCGCTTTAGACCACTGAACCATCTCGCCGGCCCCAAATTTCATTGTATGATCGTCAACAACAGCAAATTGCTTCTTTTCACAGCCTTGTCTTCTAGCCACATGTGTCCCAACATCTCTTTCTCCCTCTGTCTCTCTGTCTCGGTCTCTCTGTGTCTCTCTATCTCTCTCTCACACACAGACACATACTGGTTTATTGATTTGGGTTTTTTTTTACACTGATTTATTTTTGCCTTGTGTCTTCATGGGTTTTAGCCCACTGTCATTTGGCTTAGCTGTTTTTCACCTGTGACAAGCCAGAATGTAACGGAAGGGAGGTAGAGCAAAGCTGCTCACTCTCTGGCAGCCAGGAGGTTGATAGAAGTCAGAACAAAAGAGTCCACAGAGGAGGGGCCAAGGACAAAGAATGCCATGCACAGCAGTGCTGAGTGACCTGCTTCATCCAATTAGACTCCTCTGCTAATAAGCTCACTGAGCTATAAACTCATTAGTGACTCAATTCACTGATAAAGTTCAGACCCATATGATATAGCCCCTTCTAAGAGCCCCACCTCTGAGCACCACTGCACTGAGGACTGAATCCCCAACACATGAATGTTGCTATCCACACCATAGCATCATTCTGTTCTAAGACTGTGCTTTCCAAAGAAATCCTTGCCAGAACTCATTGTCTATAGTACTAACTTGATACAGAATATGCGATGCTGACTTTTAAAAAATCAATGGGCGAAGGAGGAAATCAGAAAAGATATTTAAAAATTTATTGTATTTCTGGGAAGATGACAAATCAGCCTCCATAATTTGGAATCCAGACACTGGAAAATATCAACTTAGAGAAAAAAAGAAGGTAGGTAGGGCCAGGGATATAGCTCAGTCACAATGTCTGTCTGGCAAGCACAAGGTTGTGAGTTCAATTCCCAGTTTAAAAAAAAAGTAGCTAGGTGTGATGGCGCATGCTTGTAATCCCAGCACTTGGGAGGCTGAGGCAGAAGGATCAGTGCAAGTTTGAGACCAGCGTGGGCTACGAAAATGAGCTCAAGGCCAGCCTGAACTGAATAGTGAGACCCTGTCTCAAGAAGACCAAAAAAAAAATGTGTTGAGCGGTAGATCCCTGGGACCCAGGAAGGATATAAAGGCAAGCAGTGGATCCCTGGGACCCAGGAAGAATCTAAAGGAAAAATTGGAAGCAACAAAGAAATTGAAGAGATAGACCACAGTGCAAAAAAATAAAGGAAGGGGCAATCTGCACTTTCTCTTTGTCTCTTTGTGGAAGAAAGGAAGCTAGAATGTATAGAGACACAGGGAAAGCAAGTGACTCCAGGGAGAAATGCACCAGTGGACAGAGCAGTGGGTGCTGTGCACTTCAGCAGCTGGTGAGTGACTCCAGTCCAAACGACTGTCATGTCCTGTGGAGAGAGTGCCTGGTGAAATGCTATTTTAGGGAGGGACCATCAACCTGGGAATCAGAGACCATAATGAGGCTTCCTCTCAGGACTCCCAGTATTTAAATTACCATAGTGATTGCATGAGGGAAAATCACGAATGTCCATGGTAAGGGAGCTCTGCTCAGGCCAGCAAGAGATGGCCAGAGTATTATAAATGAAATGAATCCTGTCCCATCACCAGAGATCAGAGTGAATCTGAATTCCTATGAACTTAAAGATCTCAGAACCTGTACCTCACCCTAATCCTATTGCTGACTCGTTAGGATTGTCCAACAGAGATCTATTTTCTGATTGCCTCCTTTGTCTACGAGCCATGATGGTATGCTGTGGTTGTTGACTCAAGAAGTCACAGTATTCTTCTTTGTAATTAAATCTCTTTTCCTCTTACCTCTTATATGTTTACAACATCTTAAGGATGAGGAAGGAGTGAAGGAATTAACAACATCTTAACATGGGTGGGTTAAAGGCTAAAATAGAACTTCTTTTATAGGATAAAATTAAGCCATTGAGAGCCACTGTCCCCTAGACCATGGCTCAGGGAGTGAGGTTTCTCTGGGATTACAGAGGCAGAAGTACAGAAGCAGAGCAGCTTGTCTTCTGGGGATTTGTTCTGTATATCAGTTTGGGAAGAATGGCCATTTTGAATATCTGTTGTGTCTGGGGGTGTGCACAGCCAGCAGAGATCATAAACTCAGCACCAGTAGTGAATTAAAGGAGTGAGGCTTAAGACTAGGAAAGATACTTTTTTTTTTTTTTTTTCTTGGTGTTACCAGGGATGTCACACAGCACCTTACCCTTGCCAGGCAAGCAGTTATTCTACCATGGGGATTTGTTCTTACAGAAGCAGAAGTCCAACATTTTCTTGGAAGTAAGAACTTAACAGGAGTAGAAACTGAAGTGAACTGGTGGTTTAAGCTGGTGGGACTCAGACATTATCTTATGTCCGCAGCGAACCATTTTCTGTTATAACTATAAAACTTATACCTAGGGTTAAAGATGGTAAACTGTTAGTTATTACAGCTTGTCATTTTTCTAGTCTGTACTTGATGCTATTGTTATTACTCCTTGAACTATTTTAATCAAGGTGACATAGTTGTGATCAATTGATCTTCCTTGTAGACCAATACCTAGATTATCCAGGGGTCATAAGCAAAACTGTAGTCCCATACAAAAGAACTGAGTGCTGGAAGTCATTTACACAGAGATATCCATGCTAGTAATAAAGCTATCTACCATAAGGAATTTACAGCCCTCAATGCAGAAAACAAATAACACCAGTGACAAATGTTCCTCCATGACTTGGCCTGTTTTAAATTCTTCCAAGTCATGGTCCTACAATATGCAGATGATCTACTGCTCACTCATAATTTTCTCTTTGTTAAAGAAACGGATGCAGAGCCAGGTGTGGTGGCTCATGCCTGTAATCCCAGCACTTGGGAGGCTGAGGCAGGAGGATCAGTGCAAGTTCGAGACCAGCCTGACTGCCAGGCAGTCACTTGTGCCCCTGAGCTACAAAAGTGAGCTCAAGGCCAGCCTGAACTGCATAGCAAGACCCTGTCTCAAAAAGACAAAATAAATTAAAATAAAATAAAATAAAATATAAAGAAACAGATGTGGGCCCAGGAGATAGCTCAGGGGCAGAAGTGACTGCCTGGCAAGTGCAAGGTACTGAGTTTGATCCCAGGTTCTGAAAAAAAAAAAAAGATGCATAGAAACAGATGCCTTGCTAAAAGATGTGACCTCACTGACTAAATTCTAGCAGACTTGGGGGCTGGGGAGATAGCTCAGCGATCTAAGCACCTGCCTGGTAAATGCAAGGTCCAGCTTCAGTTCCCAGTACAGCATGCCATGCTGGCCTCAGAACCCGAGCACACTGCCAGCTCTAAGACTGGGTGTGGTGGCACACCCTTGTAATCCCAACACAGGGGAGGCGGACACAGGAAGGTCACTGTGAGACTGAGCTACATAGGGAGACCCCGCACGAAAGAGAGAAAGAGAGAAAGAGAGAAAGAGAGAAAGAGAGAAAGAGAGAAAGAGAGAAAGAAAGAAAGAAAGAAAGAAAAAGAAAGAAAGAAAGAAAGAAAAAGAAATTTTAAGTTTTAGCAGACTCTTAAACAGGACACAGAGACGTATTAGTGGGTAGCCATTGTCTCCATCCGCAGAGGACTGCCTCTCTTACCATGATTTTTCCCCAGAACATCTTGCCAGGCCAGCCGCCCTTCTCAGAAATGTGCTAACTAAAGTTCTGAAAGAAGAAAGCCTGCAGCTAAGTATGGTCCGAGGGTCACAGGATCATGAGGAAGGAGGCCCAGGAGCACAATAAAGAGGGGCTCACCTACTCTGGCCACTTTTTCACACTTGCACTTTGTCACTGTTGGCACTGGATGAGGTTGAGTCTCGGGGATGCCTTAGACTGGGCACCGAGCAAGAGGGATAGACAGAGGTGTCTTCTTTCACGTTACTTTTCAAAATAGGAAGAAAATGTCATAGGAGACATCTGCAGCAGAGCAGGCTGGAGCCTGGCAGGCCTTGTTTCCCTACTGTTTGGAATTCATACTTAGTTCCTAAGATTGCCACCCTAGTCTCCATACCCAAACCTGGACTGTGTGCCCCTCTGGAAATCGTTAAAATTACCTTTAACAGTCTGCCCCTTTAGAAGGGGACATTGCAGCAGTTTTAGCTAATAGTTGTGGCTATCAGACAACTGTGGCTACAATGCACCAATGAGAAGCATGCATAGCTAGATATTCCAGTTAGGTAAACTGTCTGCCTAATGCCCATCTTAAAAACTATCTTTGCAAGCCGGGCATGGTGGCACTTGCCTGTAATCCCAGCACCTGGGAGGCTGAGGCAGGAGGATCAGTGTAAGTTCGAGACCAGCCTGGGCTACAAAAGTGAGCTCAAGGTCAGCCTGAACTGCATAGCGAAGACCCTGTCTCAAAAAGACCAAAAAAACAACATCTGTAGGGATTCAAATTCTAAAATAATCATGGTAGGGGCCAGGGAGATAGTTCTGTGGCACAGTGCCTGTCTAGCAAGTGCAAGGTTGTGAGTTTGAACCCCGGTCCTGAATGGTAAGAAATAAGTCTTCTGGCTATACATTATATTTCAAAGTTTTGAGATCCACTGCAATACTAATGTAACTGATCTCTTCGTGGTGTTTTACAACTAAAGGTTGAAGACCAGAACTAGAAAGGTAACTGGGCTAAGAGGATAGCCAATATTTTGGCCCTGGCCTTCCAAGGTCATTGAGAACCCAACACATGAGAGAACTTTTTAGGATTCTATAACTTTGGTGATTCTCCCAATCCCATGACCAGGGAGATTTCTAGCACCCAGAGGACAGGAATCTTGAATGTACAATATGCTAAAAAAAAAAAAAAAAAAAGAAGGTCATCAAAGGGGGAAGTGCCTCCCATGCTTTCACAGAAAGTACCATGGTTAGGCAAGGCTATAACCCGTCCTGGTGGCTGACACGGACACAACCATCTGTACATGGATCCAAAAATAATGCTTGAGATCCAGGCATGGTGGTGCATGCCTATAATCCCAGCATTTGGGAGGCTCAGGCAGGAGGATCAGTGTGAATTTGAGACCAGCCTGGGCTACAAAAATGACTCAAGGCCAGCCTGAACTGTATAGCGAGACCCTGTCTCAAAAAGACAGGAAAAAAAAAAAAAAAAAAAAGTAATACTTGAGGAGACTTAACTGACCTTGATAGACAGCAAAAGGTTAATTTGTATTAACTCAGGCCTGTCTTTAACTTGATCTTAAACATCCAGCAGCACAGTATAATCAAAGGACATAGGAAAGCAATACCATAGTAATAAAAGCTGGATATAAAAGGGGACTCCAGGGACCAGTGAGATAGCTCAGTGGTCCAAAGCGCCTGCTTAGGCAAGCTTAGGCAACTGCAGGGAACACAGTTCGATCCTTGGCCCACATGTTGTACAAGCCCCACCCCCAGGGCAGGCTTAGCAGGCCATAACATACATACATACATATATACAGTTTAAAAAATAAAAAGGGACTCGAGTCACTCATCTCTGCTATCAGTTTCCAGTTATGGTTTAGCAAGGCTAAAAATTACAATGAAAGCTATAAAAACCTAACAATGGTGTTTAGACTCCTTAGCTACTGTTGTCCTTCAAAGCCACTAAACTCTATCTTCTTACAATTTAAACTAGAGGGAAAAAAAAAATAAACTAGAGGGATTTGTGACGAAAGTTATCAGACATATAGATAAGCTCTGTCAGTAGAGGGATCTAAGAGCCAACTGGTTATAATTGCTGTGCCAGTCCCTTAAAAGCTGTGTCTGATGTGGTTCTCTTCCTCAACCTGGCTTTGCATTGTAGTGCTCGTGCTTTGATTATGCAACAATTGCTTAATGTCTTAGAAAATTTGTTTACTCTCACCTAGAGCTACCAAACTCCAAATGATCAGGCAGATGAAACCAATGACAAATGAGCCAGACTCCTTTTACTAGGATCTACTAGGTGGAACTTTTAAAGGGCAATTCATAACTGCACAACTATACCATGAATTCTAGCCGAAGCCCATTAGGTTAGCTCCCTGGAGAAGGCCTCTGACAGCAGTCTCACCCACACTATCCTTTTTTCACCGCAAAGCAGCTATATAGAAACTAAGCCTCTTCTCCCCAAGCCATAGTCAGTATTACCTCTTCACAGGGGTGATTATAGGTAGCCAAGTTAGGTAGAAATATTCTAGGCAGTCAGGGCTATGCCTTTGAGGGAATTAGTGCAAAGAGGACAATATCAGAACTGTAGCTAGAGGCATATCTGTAGAAGATTAAAGTCACAATGGCCAGATTTACACTCTTGAGATTATTGGTACCAGCCTTTTGAGCTTTCCCTTATAAATAAGTCATTAGTTCAGCAGGGCTGGGCCATCCTTTCTGCTCCACTAAGACCAAAACTAAGACTACGAAGATGTAAGACAAAGCCCAACCATGTGGCACTTGCCTGTAATCCCAGCACTTGGGAGGCTGAGGCAGGAGGATCAGTGCAAGTTCGAGACCAGCCTGGGCAACAAAATTGAGCTCAAGGCCAGTCTGAACTGCATAGCTAAGCTGGGGATATAGCTCAGTGGCACAGCACCTGCCTGGAAAGCACAAGGTCCTGAGTTCAATCCCTGGTACAGAAAAAGGAAAAAAAAAAAAAGTTCATAAGCTGCATAGCTAGACCCGGTCTAAAAAAAAAAAAAAGACTAAGCTTGTACATTGGCCAATTGGTTAATGATATGATCCATGCTCTTGCATTGGATCAGTAATTATCCAAGTATACTTGTAATCTTATTGGTTGATTATAGGTTTGACCAATGTGTGCCTGGTTTAAATTAAATAAGAGGCCAGAGCAGAACAGATTAAAATTTAGAGAGCCATTTATTAGCCAGGCTGCTGACTAATCAGCCGCATTCCAGGCAGGGAGGTGCTAACTAGCAGTGAAGTAAGGCTCGGCTGGTCTTTTAAAGCAAAAAAAACACATTCTGGTCTGCAGATAAGATTAGGCAGGGGTCTGCAAAGTTCTGAGAGAGGAAGAGCTTACTCTTATGGAACTTGACAGAATGAACAGTCTTGGCTGTAGAATTTGGATGTTTGTATGTAAAACAATCAAGATCGGGGTAATCTTACGGCCTTAGTAATTTTTCAGAGTCCTAGAACATTTTTAACTGTTGAATTAGGTTAGGGAAGGGAGGGAGGCAGTTACTCAGTGACACGTTACTAAACAGCCCGGAACAGAGGATGAGAACACATTCCTTAGAGTAGATCACAGGAAGCATAAGGGAACCTAATAGTTTGCCATAGTTATACACAAAATTCAGTTAACCCATTACATAATATTTCACTCACCTTGTGATTTTTCCCTATAAAACTTTCTCAGAGAAGTGATTTGTTGCAAACCATATGGGACCTCTCCTGTCTCACAGGAGCTATTGTTATTCCCCCCCAGATTTTTCTACTCTTAAAAAAAGAAATAAATCAATAACAAATGCTTGTGAGGCCATCAGGAAAAAGGGACACTTCTCCATTGCTGGTTGGAGTGTAAACTGGTACAACCACTATAGACATCATTTTGGAATTTCCCAAAAAATTAACACTAGTGGTTCCATTTGACCCAGCTATTCCACTTTTAAGGCTCCTCCTGAAAGAATTTAAAAATCATATATATATGCCTATGTTTACAAAAGCATAATTTATAATAGTTAAATATTGGAAACACCTGTATGCCCATCATCAGATGAATGGATAAAGAAGATGTGGT